>VRLP01003113.1:0-70742 GCA_009660295.1 Lophius piscatorius
TCTCCACCAGGATTGATTATAAGATCTCTCTCCTCACTCACCAGTGTATCCATGGTAACGCACCCCCCTACCTAAAAGAACTACTCACCCCACTGACCTCAACATGATCCCTCCGTTCTACCCACTCATACCGCCTCCTCCTTTCCTGGACTAGGCTCAGAACCATGTGTGATCGGGCCTTCTGTTCTGCTGCCCCTCGTCTGTGGAATGCCCTCCCTGACCATCTGAGGGCTCCAGAGACGACTGACACATTTAAAAAAGGAATTAAAACTTTCCTTTGAAGCAGAACCTATAACTTTAATTAACTTTGCTGCTTTTTGGTCAGGTTTTTATATAGTTATTATTATATTTTATTTTATTTTTTATTGATGCTTTTATCTGCTTTTACTTTGTAGCACTTTGAGATTTGATCCAATTGTAAAGTGCATTATAAATTAAATGTATTATTATTATTATTATTATTATTATTATTATCAGGATTAAATGTTTAAAATAAACTTTTTTTTCGTGTCCAAGACTGGTGATTACTTGTTGGACTAGGCCTGAATGTCTGAGCAGTAGAGAGCGCTCCATCCGCAGTCGCGTAATAGTCAGAGATGGCTCCTTTGAACCGAGACCACTATCTCTGCCTGTTTCCTCACCTTTGAGGTGACAGATCAGAGAGCACTCACTCACAGGTTGCTCTCAGGTTGCATCAGGAAAGCTTTCATCTCGGTGGTGCCTCTGCCAAGACGCTGGGTGGTTGCAGGTGTTTGACGCCTGAGACGTTGCAGATGGTGATTGGAATCTCATCTCCTGCCAACAGTCAACCTTGTTATTGTCATTGAGGTACGAGGACTTCTTCGCAGCGCTGCGTTCAAATTAATGAATTGAGTTATAACTAGAGTGATTGCCTTGCAGTTTTAAACCTCTACGCACCAGACTGGTGATACACAGAGTGACTGATAGAGAGCTTCATTACGAGGTGCGGGAACAATCAGCTGTTGCTCAATATCAGATGTCGAAGCGACACGGCCGCAAATTCTGGATTCCCATTTTGCACACATCTTCAATCCAGCACTAGAGGAAATCTATGCAATCACGACAGACATCCAAGATTAATGTCAGCAATTCAGTATCCAACCAAATGTGAAATATGGTCGCAGTCTCCCCCTCCGGTCATGAGTTATGGAGCTGAAAATGGGTGAAAAAGCATTTATGCAGAACATTATGACCTCACAAATGAGTTGATCCCCAAAGAGACGCTAAAAATAAATTGGATGAATGCGATTTCATTCCACCACTTTTATTCCACCAATCAAGTAAAATCAAATTTCAAATCTCGATCAGGTCATTTGAATGCCACGTGCATTTGTTGGTTAAATGCTGTGATAAGTTAGTAACCTCTTATTGAGCTGATGCTTTAATCCTAAATTATTCTAAAGAATTGATTTAAGATTAAATTACACGGGTCAAAACCCAAAATTCAACCTTGTAGAATTAAGTGCTGTCAGTTTTGTCTGTTGAACTCATGTTAATATAATTGTTTCAATTATATTTCTTCCTGTTCATAGAGCTAGCATTCATTTATATGAAATCACCAAATGTCAACTAGACACATAAATCTTTTTCAATTCTGCTTTCTTACATTGGAACGTTTAGAACCGTTTCACGAAAGTCCAAAACATCCATTCCCTTCACACAATAGCAAGGATTACATGAAACAAGACGCTCATCTCATTATTACTGGAATATTGCTATTTTTATGGCATAAAGTTAAGCGCTTCTTCTCTTGCATTGATGTCAGAGAACTGCATTTATTCCTTACTATCAGGAAGTACAATTATTTCATTAAAAAACTTGATGCCTGCAGATCAATCACTTTGTTTTCACATTCGCCTATATGTAGTTACGCCGGACAACGTACTTGTCTTGAACCCTGCATCGGTACTTTTGTGTGAATATACTGCCAGGGATATACTGAAATAATTAAATGTATGCCCTGGTTGATTTTTTTGAGTTGACATTTTGAGATAAATGGGGAGGGCTGTGTTTTAAAAGGCATCTGATGTAAATTCTATGCCAAATCAATATACGCAACAAGATAATGCGCTGTGGCGACCGCTAAAGGGAAGAGCCAACAGAAGAAGAAGAAATGTCCATTTATTCTATAGGTATGCTCATAAATACAGTTACTTCTTTAATCTAGGGGAACAGTTGTGGCCAATCCGAAAGAATTTCCACCAATGTGGATATAAGGAGAATGGGATATATGGACGGACGGCCTGACGGTCAACCCGCAAACCTAAAGCCTCTGGACTTTGCTAACACCTGCACGGAGGCATAAAATATAGAAACTAATCTATAAAATATCACAAGTACTTCATCTTTGTGGCTCGTGTTTCACACAGGGTCTATATTTGTTTTCCTGTTCTGGAGGGAAAATGTCAGGCGCTGGTTGCTTTTGCTTCTTTCTCCTTTCAGAAGAATGGATTTGGGTACTGGCTGGGGAGCCTGGACAAAAACATCAAGGGGGCATGAGGTCCACCTGCAACCCAGAAGGCTCCAGGGTTGGAGTGTGATGTAGGCCTGGCTGGCTGCTCTGAATTCCCCGCCGGGGATGATGGGGTTTGACTGTAAAACTGTCTGAGAATGACTAAACAATGAAAGCATCAACAACAGAGGGAAGGGGGACAGCATGGCCGCGACTTTGTTTTTTGAACTGTAGAATCGGTTCACGGAGGTTATAAAAGGTGACAGCAGCAACAACTGAAAGGAGTTAGAGAAAAGTTTTACAGCTTGACAATGACTGGGCATTTTCAAATGCAACAAAAATAACAATAGCGCTTTCTAAATAAGAGCATACCTCTGAGCGTGTTTTTCGACTTTCTTACACGAGAAGAAAAATCATGCAATCGACTCACCCAATATCTAGAAAGAAGGGCATGAGCCTTACAGAAAATTGGGTGCATAATGCGGCAATTCACTTCTCATTTCTGCTCTCCACATATTGGATGGGGCCAACAGAATGGTAATAGAGTTGATGTCTCCATCCACCGATTCACGCTCGTTTGTTATTTATTCATGAGAAAGTAAGCAGGGTGCCCGGCTTAATACACTTTGTGTCATTCACTCACTCATGCTATTCAAATTGGAGTATAATATAATTTCGGCTGAAAACTTCTCCCCGCTTGTTCTCAAAACACAACAGGATGCAAACTTTGTCAGACAAAGAAAAAGGAGAAGAAGAATAAGAACTCGACAAAAAAGACCTTACGAGTTCGAACAAGCAGGAAAGGCATCCGATAATTGGAGGATGGTAGACCTCAGGTATCCTTGTGTTCGTCCCAATAATGTGCAGCCAAATGACTTTAACGGTTTAACTTTAGTGTGAATTTTTTCCTCTGACTGGTTGCAGAGTCTCTAAAGTTTGAAACTGAACAGACAAGACTTCAAGGTGCAGTCTAAGTGAGGACACACTGAGGGGCGGCATCAGAATCAGCGGCTGGAAATCTGAAGCGGTGATTCTCTGCCAGAAAATGTTGGGATGCTCTTTCTGAGTTGGGGATGAGTTGCAGCATCGAGCAATAAGCTATATATCTTAAGGTATTTCTCCTCAAGTGATGGCTCCAGCAGTAACGCACCTTCACCCCAATCTGGGAGAGTTCAAAATATTTATTGTGGGACAAATAAAGGGGACAACCACAATGTCAAAGGAATAAAAACACTGAAAAGGGGTGACAGAAAAGATTGTTTAGCAGATACTCTGATCAATCTTAATGCCGGGGACATGAGTTTGATCATCTGACGACTTTGGCATCTATGAGTCTACATTCCAACCCTCCCCTATGGTTATGAGGTTGTTTTCTTTCATTTTATTTATTTTACATTTATAAAGTATAAATTATAAAACCTAATCAACTGAGATTAAAACATGAAAGTTTGTCAAAGGCGTTTATATCACTCAAAACATCTACAGCCGGATGTTTCCACGTTTTAAAATGGCTTTGAAGGCATTCAGTTAGACCAGCTCTTTTAGATTCAGGTCATTCTTCAACTGATTCCAGGCAGAGGGAGCAGCAGACTGAAACTACTTTTTTTCCAAGTGCAGTCTGGACTTTAGGGACAGTTAGTAGGAATAAGTCCTGAGAGCGAAGAATATAACTTCCTGTGGATTTTTGATTGATGAAGGTAACGAGATAAGGAGGAAGTAGACCCAGAATGGCCTTATAAACAAGAGTTTGCCGCTGGTTCAGTCTACGGGTGGACAAGGCAGCCCATCCGGCCCGAGCAGACACCCCACAGTGATGGGTAAGAGCTTTAAGATTAGTGATAAATCTCAGAGCTCCATGATCGACCGTGTCCAACGAGTATCGGCATTGAGAAGATGCGTGCATGTACAAAACATCACCATAATCCATTAAAAACATAAATCTGACAGCAACAAGTCGCCTTTTAGACTCGATATTTTCAACCGTAGCAGTATAAATAATGTTTTTTCGTATGGAAATGAGTCCTTTAAGGGGGTTTGGGCAGTTGATAAGGATGTTTAAAGGGTTGCATTTTTTTCTGAGCAAGCTGGAAGGAGAACCAAAGCTAAACTCCCACAACTCCTTAGAGGGATTACATCTCGTATAAACTGGGAATAGCAGATCTGTGGGATGTGTTAGAAAGTGTTGCTGGGCAGGGGAAAGTCTGGACGTCCTTGTAGGGCCTTATGCCACCATGATCCGAAACAACATAGATGGAAAAAAAACGGTAGATTGGAGAGAAGAAAGAATATTCCCCTGAAGCTCAGCCAGTTTGTCTAAACCACTACATTTCATGGAAAAAAACTAAAGTGAGTCTCCTTAGAACCAATGGTACACATAATAAAAGCCCTTCTGGAGCCTAAGTGAGTTAAAAAATGTTTTTAGAGGTCACTGTTGTTGGGATGTAGTCCAAAAACATGTATTGAAATGAACAAATCTGCAAGAAAGACTGACTGACTGAATGAAATTATGCATATGTGTTGATTTTGATCATGTCATCATGAACGAAAGACACGTTTGAATGGCTGGTAACTCTAAAACACAACTTTGCTTCTAGCATCCTTCCACACTGGAGCGGCTATAGCAGACCAGCTCCAGGTGTGTCCCTTCCATCCCAAATCTTCTCTGTTTACTTAACCTTTAGGAAGTCCTCATTAGCCGACTCGCCGTGGAAAGCCTGTTGGGTTGTCAGGAGAGAGATAAATTAACATTGGGCGCATTGATTTGACTTATGTCTTAAGCCGGGGATCAAGTTGGCCAGTCAGTATGCACAATGTAATTAGTTTATCAGCACGAAGGGAGTGATTAACAGGAGAACTCACTGTCTTCAAAGTAAAAGCATGACCATCGAGTTCAGTGAAGGCTCACATCAAAGAACATATGAACATGGATTGACCACAACTGGAAGGCAAGACAAATATTGCTTCATTATAGTAACGTGGTAAGACCTCATTTGAGGGGATCGGTTTCTAAACTAAATCTTTGGGCGGTCCAAATCCACCAGGGGACCTGCGGCTCTCTGTTTGGGTGGGTTCCGTCTGACTTCTCCTTTCTGTATTTGTAAAGTGACTTTGGGTACTAAAGTTCTATATAAATAAGATGTATTATGACTTCGGCTTCTTGCACTATAGGAGAATTAGCAACTTTAAAATTGCCCATAGATGTGAAAGAGAGCTTGAATCATTTTTTTGTGAGGTGTCGGGGGTCTATCTCCACTCCTGATTGTTGCAGTCCCTCTGACCCTGAAGAGGACACGTGGTTACGGAAATGGACAGATAGAGACCAAAATCTTAACTGTACGGAAAGACAAAGAGAAAATGCGACAATTAATGTAAAACTGATGACAAATATTTGCTTTGTAGAGTCCTGACAAAAGACCAATTTTGTATTTTAGGTATGGGGCTTGTCAACACGATAGTCTGGTTACCACTTTGGCCAGAGGCCTGGGCATACAAATATCACCCATACGGTGAAACCAGCAGTTATAGAGATGCCCTGGTCCCGTCGTCTAGCCATTGCAATTCAAACCCATGCAAGAGTTGTTCAGATAAACACCTCCACTATTTTTTCCTGCTTCCAACACATCAACTTCAGTACAAAGTTTCCACATGCTGCGAAATATAAGAAACTCACTTCTATTGTGACAAGATAATCATGCTGGAATAACAAAAAGCTGAGTATCAAAGCCTTCTTACCGGTGGCGGGATATGGTCTGGAATCGGCTGAGTCCAAGGCAACCCTTGTTATGAAAGCAACAGTGTGAAAAAAAAAAAGGGAAGTGGGAGAGAGAGAGATCATTTGCCTACGCATTTCGGCGCAGCGGCCTACGATATGGCGTGTTCGGAGAAGAATGGATTTGGGTACTGGCTGGGGAGCATGGACCAAAACACGACGCCCTGATGAAGGCTCTCTCTCTATCCTTTATCTCCCACCGTTGCTTTCATAACAAGAGTGCCTTGGACCCGGCCGATTCCAGACCGTATTCCACCACCGGTAAGAAGGTTTTGATTCTTGGCTTTTCATTTTTGAAATGATTCCCGCACAATAGAGCACCTTATACACAAATTGAGACTGAACACACACTGAGCACGCCAGTATTTTGCCTTTTTTTTCCCTCAAGATAATCATGTTATTGTGACTTCACCTCTCTTTAGTTATAATGTTATGGCTCATCAGTGCAAGTTTGACATGAACATCTTTGGTCGAGAACAAAAGCTCGGTTCCACACACGGTTCGCCAAGCAGTGACTTAAATAACGAAGGGTGAGAGAGTTTCACGCCAAAAGTGGCAGCAGGAACCCCCCCCTTTTCTCTATAGGTGTTTGATTAAAAGACTACTGCAGGTGCAAATCCAGCTGCTGCAACACCTGCATGCTGAATCACCTCATATGGACCAGGCCGGGACCAAACAGTCCTACCGCGGACCAGCTGGAGGAGAGAGTAGAGCAAGCACGCCGCTGGAATCTCTCACTTTGGTTCAATAATGGAATCTCATTACCAAAGTGAGAGCTGTCCGGGCAGACCTAATGAAGCCCCACATGGTGAAGGCTGGCCCCTTCACGCCGAGGCCAGGGAGGGAGGGAGGGAGGGAGGAGTGACTGAGGAGAGCTAGTCGGACAGACGCAGAGGAAGAGCGGCGGAGACATCAAATCCATAAGTGGGAGGAGACGTGTCAGAGCTAAATAAATATCAGGAGAAGATGGCGGGAGACGAAGGGCAGAGGGGGCACCGAGGGGCAAAGTGATGGGGGTGAGAGGAAAAAGATGAGAATCAATCAGAAGATAAATGATGCAGCGAGCCTCAGAGGAAAACACAGTGTTCAAAAAGAAAAGCGTATGGACACACACTCACATCCAGGCTTTTAGCACTAATTGACAGACGGCTCCTCCGCGTTGGCACCAACTCGCTGTCAATGATTTTTTTTCTTCTTCTTCTTCTTCTTCTTCTTCTTCTTCTTCCTCTTCCTCTTCTTCTTCTTCTTCTCGGAGAATGTTTCATAGGTTAATCCCACTGTGCTAATTGGCTAGCCAAGCCAACCGGCCACATGGCTGCACCGTCCGTCCCGGGAGTGCTGTCAACGTGTCGCTTCCTACACACACAGCTAGTTTTCTTCTTCGGGAGGAAGGTGCATGGCAGCTGCTGGAGAAAACAGGAGCCATGGCCTCCCCGGGGACACGTCCGGAGGATAAAATGCATCTACCCCCGGCTTCCAGTCAACACCACTAAAAATACCCTGCAATGCCACTGCTGTGAGCCTCACGGCAGAGTCAGCGTCTCTCTTCAGGTGGAAGAACATCTGGGATGAGCCGGCGGCTCCTGATGAGTCCAGCGATGGATTTAGCGTCCCTCTTGGTTAAGGGTGCAATTATAAAAAAGCAAATAAACGCGAGATCCCAGGATGCACTGTGGATACGCTGTGTTTTGTCCGCATCTATGTAGAGTACGTCAACAGACCTGCAATTCAGCTATAATCAAGGAGGAGACCAGAAGATTTTAGCTCGTCATGTTTCGCACTGCTGCTTACTGACATCTGTAGACCTAAGAACATTTTTTTTACCGCTCAGTGCTAGCTTAGCTGTATTAGAAATAGTGAACACACATGAGTGGAAGTACCAAAACACAAAATAGGTATCTCTCATCTTTGGTGTATCTTCTATCATTCTTCCACTATGATAAAAAATAATTTATGCAACTTACTAGTCAGATAATCAAAGTGAGTGAGGAACTTCTATGTTGTTGACTCTGTGCTCTGAGCATCGCATTGATGGTTATGGCAGGGTTGCATCACATGAGGGCATTGGTCAGTTTGCATGATTGACACCTCCCTGGAACTGTCAGAGCCAATAGGGTTGAGTGGGAGGATCCAGCTCTGGGGCGACAACACAAGCCCTGATGTGTAGCCGTGGCAACATGACAAGTGCTACACACTCAGGAGCATCGGTCAGTAACGTTCATACAGTGAAACAGTCCAGGTTCATACAGTGAAACAGTCCAGGTTCATACAGTGAAACAGTCCAGGTTCATACAGTGAAACAGTCCAGGTTCATACAGTGAAACAGCCCAGGTTTTTCAGGTGTTTCAATTTGACCATCAGACACAAACATTTATTTAGAAACTTAGTATGTTATAATAATAATAATAATAATAATAACAATAATAATAATAATAATAATAATAAATAATAATAATAATAATATCAATAATAATGCATTATCATTATTATAATTATTGTTAGTATTATTATTAGTATTATTATTAGTATTATTATTATTATTATTATTAGTATCTGGTGTTTTGAAGTGTTTACTGTAATTACATGTAATATTTTGAGTGATAAAACAGACATCAGCCTCTTCATCGTAGTGAAGACGACAGTTATAATGAATTTCTCTGCATGAACTCATCACTTTGGGGTCAAGAACCTTCCCCTGACCCCCTGCTATCAACCCTCAAGCCACCGACTCCGAAAAGACTTAAGTGTTCGAGTCTTGTTGCATAATGGAAAAATCAATAATCAGATGAAATTATAATCTTCTGTTAATGTGTCCGTAAATTACGACATTGGCTAATATAGGAGAGAATTAATAAATTAAAAAAAACTGTCGCTCTCATCTCTGTCCCCCGAATTAAACATCGACATTCTATTAAAAACAAAATTACGCCACATCTGAACATGAGACAGTTTTTATTTTCAAATAATTACTGCCTTATTCTAGTAGCTTCCACATCTGTGTCTCAAATGAAAAGCCCAATATAGACCCCTGACATTTATTCTCCTTAACATGACAGCTTGACAGTTTGAGGATGCACACCCCAGACGCCGAAGAAAAAAATGGCCTGAGGGTTGATTCAGCACCTCCTCAATCAACGCAAAGCTTTTCATGCAAGCCTCAAAGGACTGGTGTGTTAGAAGTAGTGCTAGGAAAGGAAAAAAGAAACAAACTATAATCATGTCCTATTTATTTGATGTATTATGAGTCCCTGCTACTATTAAAAGGGATAAAAAAAAAAAAGCTAAATGAAGTTTTGTTCCCATTTACGTCAAGTGGATGAAGTTTTATCAGTGTGACAAAAAAACCTTAAATAACCAAGGCCAGTTTTTTCTGAAAAAGAGGTAATTCTCACCCGACGTTAGCACTTTTGTTCTCATTAAAAAAGTCTGATTGCTCCGGAATAATGATAACATTTCCGGCATTCAATTTTCTTCGAGGGTAACAATTTCAAAACTTAAGAAAGCAGTGGACTTATTTTGAAATCGGCCAATTTTCTGCAGAACCAAATATTTAATCACAATTCTGATACAACATACAGGACAAAGATGATATATTTTCCTGCTTTTTTGGAGAGAAAATTCATAAACAAAATGTTGAATGGGGGTCATTGCAAATGACTGCAATTTAATAATCCATCCACATGCAAATAGGATTTTTCAAATCACTTAATAATGAATTAAGTGCAAATATTGAATTCTTATGCTCATGTCTTTCCTATGTGATGAATAACTGGATGAATAACAACTGTTTAAAAATATTAAAAATTTCCCATTGACTAACCGAATATCAACGTTAAGACAAATAAATAAATAAAAAATCAAACTAAAAAAAAGTGAAATGGATTTCAATAAAAATAAATTACTCATTTAAGATGATGACTCCTTTAACATTTATCTTTCCCAAGATAAATGAAATACATTTCACTAAATGCAATAGTTTAAAATCCATACTGGAAAATAAAAATATTAAAAAAAATAGTCAAATAGAAAAAAAATAATAGATTAAAAAGAAAAAGTTCTAGAATCTATTGTGAGAAAAATACGAAACAGATTTAAAACTGAACGAGAGAAAACTCATCTAAAATCTACAGACCCGTCTGACCCGAATAAAAAAACATAACCAGAATAAAATAAGTATAATGGATAAAACAGAATAAATCAATTAATGAAAAAATTCACTATAAATTAACTAAATAAAGATAAATTAACCAAATAAAGCAGCGTAATAACCATTCTGGAAAAAAATTCTAAAATAAAATGAAATTAAAAAACAAATTAAAACAGAATCTAATGAAAAATTCTATAGCAGAGGGTGGAATATTTGAAAACAGAACTATGAAAACTATGAAACTTAGAATTTTATATCGAAAATACCAGGTACTTTGTATCAAATTGTGTTGTTAGCCGTTAGCACCTTTTACACGATACTTTACGTTCCTTTAGACTTAGACTTCTGGCTGCGGTACTCCGAGCCGCGGTCCACCACTTTTGGAATCGATGCTCTTAGGGTAAATTGTTGTGAGGTTGGAGCGGCGTGACGGTTGGAGGTCATTTCCTGGGCTCCCATTCAAATCAGAGCAACCTCGCTTACTTCATTAAAAAGACGGACTGACAAAATAAATCCACCTCCCTGCTTTTTCTCATTTATTCATGAGTCTGGTGTCGGATTCCTGCTTTACTCCCAGTCTCACCCAGTCTCACATGTCGGAGCTTTTTGGCTGTCATTTAGTCGCAGGAGAGCCTCAAAATAATTTCTTTTGACGAATTAAATACCATTCATCGGATTTGGTTGTTTCCCATTCAGACGGCCTCTATTCTCTAGTTCGGTAAATGTTTGCATGCAAGGTCGAGCCCGACCCTTTGCGGCATGCGTCTTGTCTCCACTAAGTGCCCAGTTGCAAAGCTTCCATCCTCGGTGCTCAAGGTCTCAGACGGACCCGGTACTGATAGAGATCGGACAGACGTAAACAGGTCAGCACCGCTGTGCCTCCCTCTCTAGGAGAAAGAGCAGATGTCCTTGAAAGCCTACAGAGTCAGTTATGCGCGGTATGTATTCATGTTTAGGTTTAAGTAAGCGGTAGAGATCAATCAGCCATAACATTATAACCACATGCCTGATATTTTGTAGGTCGGCCTCGCCTTGAATTTGTTGTTTTGTTCCTGAAACCCTTTCTGTAGTGTGTCAGGGAGCATTATCCCGCTAGAAGAGGCCGCTGCCATGGCTGGATACAGTTTCCATGAAGGGATGGACTTGGTATGCAACAGTAGGTGTAGGTGCAACATCCGCATGAGTGGCTCAAGGTTCCCAAAGCATCACACTGCCTCCCCCGGCTTGCCTTCTTCTTATTGTGTGATCTGGTGCCTTCTCCCAGGGCGATGCGCACACACCTGGCATCCACATGATGCGCAATAAAACTTGATTCATCAGACCAGTAGAGGCCATCTTCCGCCATACATTTTTTTTGTTCTTTTTGTTAATTAAAAGGGTTTGTGTTTAACTTAGGTGCTGAATTTTGAGATTTAGTCCTCGCATGTATGACAAGCATTTCATTTTTATTCATCTGGTGTTATTTGTGACTTCACCGTGTCACATTTATTTATTTATATACATGTTTATTTTTCCCCTCTAAATGAAATTTAGTTTCATTTAGATTAAACAGATGCAGGATATTAGTTAAGCATATATTTTATTAAACTTTTGTTGTATCAAGTTACATAATTCTGTTCATTAAGTCCCTCCCATGCTTTAATATGGCGAGGATATCCTATTTATAGTTATTGGTAACCCCTCCTCTTTGGTGGCCCTTTTGACCCGCGGTGTCCCCTAGGGCTCAATCCCCGGCCCCTTAATCTTCAGCAAATATTTGCTGCTACTGGGACGTATTGTAAAGAGGTAAGTGGCGCACATTTTTCAATAAGAAACAGTGACTTTAAAATGTGGGGCATTAAAGTATTTAATAATCCACAGCAGCATCTATGAGCCGCGGCGCCCAAGACCCCGTCTGTTCACCAAGTGTCCTTCATCAGACCGACCAAACAAGTCCTGCAGTTCTGTAGAACTCCGACCAAGTCGTCTAGCCATCCAAATCCTGCCGGGTCGCTCAGCTCCTTACACTTGTCCACCGTTCCACCTTCAAACACCTCAACATTTCCAACATAATCTTCGCTTGCTCACTTATTCCACCCACCGACAGGAGCCTACGGTAAGAAGATAATCAATGTTACTCACTTCTCCTGTCAGTGGTAATAATGTTATGGCTGATCGTGTATGTAGGTTACGTTCTACCTTTTCAGGTGGGATTAGACCGTTCACTTGTTGGCACTCATGTAGCTCATCTTTAATGCTGCCTGATGCACCGTGCTTAATAGACGCTTCATCTGCAGACGTTCTTCGTCTCCTGAGGTCTCCCGCCTCCGGTACCAAACATTTCCACAGCACATTTTTTGGTTTGGGAATTTCCTTTGTAAACTAAAGCAAGGGGGATTATCTCACCACAATAGCAGAATTCATTTTACTTGGCATCGGTCTTGGGAGCTCAATCAGGGAATGGATTTCCTAAAAGGAATATTTTGCACTTTTCTGTCTTTGAAACATTCAGCGTCCAAACTGAATCCGGGCCTCCATCTGAGCCCTTCTGCGGGGTTTCATTAAATTTCTGTCCATCACTCATGCAGCTGCATAGGAACAGAACAATGACTTGGCATTATTTTGGATCTATAGCGTCTCTATGGGCCCCGCGGCTCAACATGCATGCATTAAACCAAAGGTCAGCACTGCTGGTAATACTTTGGGGCAACAGTACCAATGAGCCCTGGCTGAAGAATGCTGTGCTTTAAGGCTTAGTATTTTCATTACCAAACTCCCGATAGAGCTTTTCTCAGCCTTGGCTTTGAATTTCTGTTCAAAGTAAAAAGCTGGTGCAGCGAGTGAAACATGCAACAAGTAAACACCGAGCAGTAAATACCGGGACACAGTTCAGCGGGTCGCTGCACAGAGGATTCAGATGTTCTTCCTCTGTGTTTTACAGAATGTAACTGCAATATTAGAAATGTGTAAGCTGTACCGATGCAGACATGATTATCAGGGGATGTATATCGGGGCCTGATGTAGATCTGAAGATCTTAAATCTAGCATGTTTGTATCCATGCTGTCATTTACGGTTTAAAAACTGAAGGACAAAAGAAGCAGCGGCGGAGGAACAACCCCGATAGCGTTCTTCACACCGAACTTACTTAGACACTTCAAAATGAATCACAGCGAGGAGCATAGCGAGTTTCAAGAAGCTAACATTGTCAGAGCGGCTAACGCTAGCGACAGCACAGAGCCACCCAAGAGCCCTGATATCCCGGATCGAAGCCAACATGGAACTTATGATGGACTGAACGAGTTTTACAAAGTTCCCCTCCTTTCCTGAATAGTTGCTGGGAAGGAGTCTGGCGGCTGAATCCTCCAAACAGGACCCCTGCATTGACCACCAAATGTTCCATGAGTCTTCATGTTTGCATTGATGGCAATAATTGCCGGTCTGTTGATCACCAACTTTTTACAAATCGAACAAGTTTTCAAATAAAAACAATAAACTCTCCAAACCCAGATCCTGGTTTCTCTACCCGGGCTTCCTTATGAAAGTGAGGACCCGCCTCTTATGGAGAAAGGCTTTTACCAAACTAATATGTAAGTAAAACAATTTTTTATTTTCGGCTGATAGTTCACCGAAAAACTGAATATTATATTCCATTCATTCAGAGCACTGTGCCTTTAAGCCTGTGGGTATTGTTGATGGTCCTTGACGACCATTAGGCTCCAAAATCACCATGAAGCAACACCGGCGGCGTCGCATTAATGGCTGCTAGCCGTTCAGAATGTACAAATGATGCACGGTATCCAGGAGACAGTTAAAAATCTGTCAGGGTTTTTAATAGCACCTCCACAGTCGGTTGATCATTAGCGCTCTTCACATCGTATGACATTTAATCCTTCACTGAAACATTGCGTGGTGGTGTTTAATTGACTTTTGTGGCACGTGCCTTTCCAGACAGCCCAGCCTTGAAATTGCAGATCGAAATATGCAGCCTTGAACAAGATGTCCGCTCGGGGTGGAAAGCTATGCAAATGAAGGCATAGTTCAGAGCTTTGCAATCCCAAACCTTGACTTTTGCTCGTGTTGCTGAGACGACTGCACATCGCGTGCATTCTGAAACTCTCGGAAACATCCCTCAGAATTCCTTACATTCACCCATCAGCCTCTGCAGAATGTTTCAGAACAGAACCCGAGGGGGATTGTCACCATCTGGCATTGCTTGCTACCAAGTTATTGATGCTCTTTACTTAAATACGACCACATAAACGTTGTGGCATCCTCTACACTAGATTCATTGGTATAGAATAAGTATAGATTGATATTCAAGGTCGGCCTGTGATTCTTAACCCTTTGATGTCCTGCTCAACTGTTGAAAAATAACAATAATATGACCCAGTGCCAGCATGTATATGCTAAAGCATGAGGGGTCGAGGATTGAGCCCTGGGGGACGCCTTGCGTCATATAAGTAGGATTTAAAAAAAAAAAAAACATATTAAAGTATGTGCAGAATTACTGATAGAAGAAAAGAAAAAGATCTAAAAAGGGTCAAATAGTTTTCTAAAACTATGTTTTTTCCCAAAAGGTTGACTCAATCTAATTAAACTGGAATATTTCCTATGTTTTCAAAACTTTCATAATGAAATTTATTTTTATATCATTTTCTTTCTTTTTTGGTTAAAAACCTGCTTGATAATAATGACTTGTGATTTTATAGTAAATATGCCAGTAAATCATGTTTCAATGTTTTCTGTTTCTTGATGAGGACATTAAAGGGTTAAATATCAGTCAGGGTTAATGGTCAGATGTAAATTTGACTTTCCGGGGCTGTTATGTAATCGTCAGATACTTTCGCACGATGACTCAAAAACCATTTCATGGATTGTCTTCAAATTGAGTACGAACATAGACCTCGGAGCGAGAGAGATCTGGACTGATTTGGGGAAAGATTAGTTGTATGTTTCCAGCAGTAGGGCGAGCTTTACCTCCAAAAGTATTCAGTCTATCATTACTCAACTGTTTTTGAATTTGACGAATATGAATTGACTGGAGGAGATCTGTCATGTAAATATCATATTTTACTCTAGTAGATCACACTTTACCCACTAGGGGGAGCTTTATACAAAAAAAACACTGACTTGTGGATATAACTCAAAAACTATTTCGTGGATCATCTTCAGATTTTATTCCCAAATAGAGCTTAGTGTGAGGAAGAACAAGGAGGGCGATTTGGGGAAAGATTAGTTGTATATATTTTCAGGCCACGATGCCTCAACCATAAGTCCAAATGTGATGAATATGAATTTACTGGAGGAAATCTACCATGAATATATATTTGATTTAAAATGTTCATACTTTACCCAATACGGTATCTATATTTTATATTGTTTGTATCATAGTATTTTTTCTAATAGTTCAAATTTTGATCGCTAAGGTAGCTTTTTCCTTTTTCTTTCTTTTCCTTTGGGTTCGAACATAACTTCCAAATATTCGGCCCATTTTAGTCCAGTTTTGGCGCATATCAATCGACTCGAGATGATCATCCTGTTTGTATCGTATTTAACGTTCATATTTCTAGTTTACAAAAAAGACTGTGGACAAACAAACACTTTTTTTTCCTACTTAACATTTAATTTGAGCAATCAGTGGCATCGCTTGTACGACGCAGGGGATCGGGGATTTTTTCGAGGCTATACCCATGATTTTAGCTCCCTATTCATCTGCAGAAGGTTTTTGTTCGGCACAGGTAACTGAAAGGTAAACAGCAGCGTTATAAATACCTGTTTATGTGTGCGCATTAAGCCTGATGGGAAATGTACGGTCAGGCAGCCTTCAGCACATGCACTATTCAACAAGGAGAACCCGATTATCATATGATAAAATGGGCTAAAATGCTGATCAGATTTCCTCTGAGGGCAATTAATGAAGCCACTGAGGGGAAAGTCGGATGTGAGGCCGCGAGGAACGAAATTCAAAACCGACTCCCGAAATCATGCTATGCTTCAGATCTTGGACTATTTAATTACAAAAATTCTGTTTTTTGAACGAGAAAGGAGAAATCTCCTGTCCAGACAGCCCGCATGAAAAAAGCCCCTCGGATCCTTCGGTAGGGAAGGCTGACTTTTCTTTTCTTTTCTGCCTGAATGAAAAGCTAATGCCAAATTATTTTTTTTTTTAACAAAACTTTGAAAATCAACCCAATACCCAAACCCCCCAAAACACACACACACACACACACACACACACACACACACACACACACACACACACACACACACACAAAAGTATTATCTTTGTGTCCTTGAATCAACTTTCTGTTCAGATTCTATTTCCTTATTGTGAGTTTCAGATAGAGGGATTTTTATCAGCTGGAGATCATACATCTTTTTTCTTTTTTTTGTCGTTGTTGTTGTTGTTGTTGCTCTTTACATTCTAGCCATGCAGCAGAACGAGTTGGTAGCGCTCCCAGAGTATCCTTATCCTCACACTTAAGCGTCTGCCAGGATGTTCTCTAAGCTGAGTCATCCATTGTCTTGCTTTTTTGTTTTTACTTGCAATTTAATACAGGAGATTACTGATTTTACTGGCATGATAAATTTAATTTGAAGCAAGGACAGGGGCATCGATGCACAACAGTGAGAGAAGATAACAGACTGAAAGTAAAATTTCATTTTCAGATTAGAGACAAGCTGTGCAAAGGCCTCCATAAAAAGCTGTCTCGCCAGATGCCTTTTTGGGCAAATCCTTGATTTGATTAGCTTTTAAATTCTGTTTGAAAAGCCGCCGCTGCAGAGAACACAATTAGGTTTTTCAAACGGTAAACTAGTGATCCCTTCGACAGCTTGATATCCGTGGGCTTATCTCCTGGTTTAGTGCATTATAGCGGCAAAATATTACTGTAATTATACTGTAAATAAAAACCGTAATTGGGAAGGGAGCCGGCAATCCAAATCAGCCGTGCAAATCCGTGGTCGGCCGGTGGAAGTAAGCAACTGTATCAGCCGAAATGTCAAAACCCGAAGACCGTTTGAGGAAAAAACAACAAACAGCTTTGTGCTAAAAGAGGGGGAAAACACAAATGGAACCGTAAATAAACAGATGCATTGAGTCTGCAGTGAGAGGAGGGAGACGTCACACGCACCACAAACCAGCATAATGTAAAAAATATATATATATATTATATGAAAACGTTTAGACTTGAAGTCACTGCTTTTAGAGTTTATATATTGGTCCACAGGACATGGATTGAAAACAACTCTTCAGAAAAGCAGTAGTTTAACTCTGTTGGTGTGGCTGTCAACGCCCTGACTCCGTTACTTTCACCACCTTGGTTATTTGTGTGGGTGGAGCTTAATTACATCACTGTGGAGTTGGATTAAAGTAACTTTGACAATTATTTCGAATAATGAACACCATTTCCATCTGGATGTGTTAAAATGACACTTGGAGTGAAAAAATCACCTGTGATTTAACAATGAATATTTATCCCTCCAGTTTTTGCTGTGTGGAAATTCCTGTTGAGTTCAGCGGATGGACCTTCCTTCTCCAAAGAAGAAGTGAGTTGACATACCGCGACACTCGTACATCCGATTGTCAATCAACGTACCAACCCTACAATAATAAATGTTAGATCCTTCCGAAAAAATAATGATCCAAATAAGCATTTTTCACTCCGTGCTGAGGATGATGTTGCGTAAAAACGGCAAGAAAAAACTAATGACTGTGAAAAGAATTATTTCAATCCTCCTGGAAATTTCCCATAATTTCACACCGACCCAAGTGGTAGCCTATAATTGGAAAGCCCAGATACTTTAACTCAAATGAGTCATAAACAAAACAACTGAAAAGGCTGATTCCGCGGAGGAATGCAAATGTTTTTGTTTTTTTATATTAGCTTCAGCAAAAAAATCCTGGTTAATTTTACTGTGTTTAGCTCAAACTGTTTGATTAGGGCGACAGATCGTGGGTCATGAGTTAAAAGAAAGACACGTAGATAATTGCTGCACTGTAAAAAGAAAAAAATTGTTTGCAGAAATCGCATTTAAAGAAAATGAAATAGCAACAGTAAGCGAAGTGAAATCATGAAATTCCAAATATCCCCATTGGAGGTAATTACTCTAAATCAAGACAAACGTTGACTTATATTCTCCTACACATAGTTCTACTGTGAAAATATAAACCCATACAAATCCACATTTAACGTAACATCTATGGTAAAATACGACACTGTATAAGCAAACAATTAGCCTATCAGTAACGGTATTGGAATAAAATGAAAATGTAAACTGATATGTTTGAATTAACACTATTAAATGACTCAGCAAGAAAATACTTTCACTTTTCCCAAAAAAAAAGAAAAGATGTTGAAACATAATATAAATGTGTTGATTTCAAAGTAAGTAAGCCTATATCTAAATATACATTTTTATTTCATCTTTTTAAAGGTCCAACACGACATTTGTGCTATATTCAATAGAAAATAAGAGATATTCGCATGTTCGACGTGGTTTAAATGGTATTTATTTTAAAGAAAAAGTATACCATAATATCATCCTCTTTGCCGGTTTAACCCGTGGGATGCAAAAAGCTTTGATTCCTCTTCCCTGGTTCCTGCGTCATGCATGTGTTTCCAAAGATATATATATAAAAATGCAAATTCCCTATTGCAATAAAAAGAACATTCAATGCAGTATATTTTACCGATTATATGTAAAGGATTTCAGTGGACGGTAACTCCACTCAACACCAATAAGCATCTCCTCAAACCGACCTGACATCTGACATGTTGACTTTGCAGCTTCACATTAATCATTTCTTCAAACTTTTGCAGCCAGCAAAAGACTCGCCGTTCTTACATAAGTCTGCCTCTCTATTTTCCATCCGAGGGGAGAGAGAGACATGAAAACGGACGCCTTCTGAAGGTTCATCCCTTGACAGACGAGCCAAATTGGACAGAATTTCAGTCTCCCTCTCAGCATCTGCAAACAAATGCAGCCCTTGTCATCTGTTGCTGCCACACTCACTTAAAAAAGGGCTGATTAACTTCCCCAGCAGACGCTTACGTCGCAGCTGGAACAGGGGAAACTGTCCTAAAACAAAAATATCGCCTTCACCTTTTTACCAGCGTGATGAAATCTCTGCTACTTTTAGAAACCATTCAGGTATTTCCCACTCATTGCTACATCTCTGCTAGCAGAGACGACATCGCCTGTCACTAAGGAGAACAAAAGAAAGAAAAAAACTAGGGGGAGCTGGGTTTTTTTTGTTTTTTTTTACAAAAATCACTATTTTCAGACTTATCGCAATTTCTAGAACTATTTCATTATATTCCAGAGATCTAAGTGCAGGGAAGAATAGGATTAATTGAGTTCAGTTATACAGTTTCTGACAGTAGGAGTAGACAGTTGGGTTGTCCCCAAAAGTTTTTGGGCCGTATTTCCTGTTGCGATGTAGTCCAAAACTGTTGCAAATGAATCTAATTTAGGAAATCTATTGTATAAATGTTTATATACACATATATATATATATATATATATATATATAGTGTTCAACTGTTCGTATTTTACTCACTAAGCGGCACTTTTAATGTACATATCATAGGGGTCATATCTTCCTAATCCCCTAAATATCGTACTTTACTCTATTAGTTCATATTTTAATCACTAGGTGGAGCTTTTTTCTTCTGAAAAAAAACAATGTTTTCCGGACAGGACTCAAAAACAATTTCATGGATCATTTTCAAACTTTTTACCCTATAGTGCGAGGAAGAACTGGATTGATTTGGGGAACAATCGATAGTGTATTTCAAACGCTATGGGGGAGCTCCGAAAGTTTTCGTGAAAAAATCTCTCATCCAAATTTGGAGCATACGAATCGACACGAGGAGATCCATCTTGTAATACATTGAGCAGGGGAACTTTGCGGACATAACTTCACATTCAATTTGGGAAGTTCAATCAGGAGGGTTGCTTGCACAGCGCAGGGGATTGGGGTCTTTTCGGGGATATACATTTGCTGTCGGGACGGAGCACATGCCTAGTTTTTCATTGCATTCACCAAACAGAGCATGAAAACTCACGTCCCAAAAGGACAATATCCCCGCCTAAGCATTTGTGCTCATTTATTTGTTTGTTTTACTTGAAAAGGTTAATGCTCAATATAATGTCAAGGGTAAAACAGGCTCCACTTAAGACCACCATAATATTTGTATTCTAACAATCTTCTTCAAGCGCATTTTTCACCATGCTGACTCCCAGATGCTGTAACAGTATTACTTTTTTCCACAGAAAGAAAATCCATGGTTTTTTTGGTGCTGGGCAAGTATAAAGCCCTGCTGGACCTCTACGGGAGAGCACAAAAGCAAAGGAGGAACACTGGCCTCAGGGTTGTCAGTGATGTGAAGACTCCATAACAAGATCTCCAGTTTGTCTTCTCTTAGAGGATGTTCTCTGAACATGTAGGCATCAGCTGGAGTTGTGTGTGAATTCCAATATCCGAAAGTCTGAACCTTCTGGAATCTAAAGGCTTACATACATACATAAATGCATGAAAAAAGAAGTGTATCTGTCAACAACCCACATATTTGTGTGTGTCCTTGTCCATTGTTAGCATCAATACATCCGTGAGATAGCAGTGAAGTGTCAAGTTTTCAAAAACAGAAAAAAATGGCGACGTGAAGCCATTTAATGCATTGTGACATGTGCAAGCGGAGGTTTTTTTTTCCCACTTCACTTTTATATTCTTTGCCAGATCCATAGACATTTCTAGTGTTTACTTTGAATTTCGTTGACACAGCCCCCAGTGATTTCCGCTCGTACAACTCCGCTTCATCCATTTCCATACCTGCTCTATGAAAACACGAAAACTACCTGAAGAAAGGATGCAGATTACAGACAGAAGGTTCTGTCCGTATCTATTTCTGTTGTGAGTATTAGCTAAACAAAATTGGGCATAAAAGCAGCACGATCCTTAACTTAACATGTTTTTGGGTTCTGTGTGCTTCTACTGTATATAATGCTGCCTTTCCCAATGAAAAGATTTTTCGCATGGGGTGAATACACTCAAAGTCACCGAGAAGTCACGAATAATGAGAATTTTGCACTACTAGCAAGATGAACGTTTCCAACAAAACTTACGGAAGTGTGGAAAAGAGGCGGGGAAGTGAATTCAAGCAGGGTGGAGTGGGTTGGAAAAGAGTGTCAGGAGTTATCTGTGACAGAAAAGTGACAGCTTGAGTGAACTGGAGAAGCCGGCTCTGACCAGAAGACAGGAGGCGGAGTTGAAGATGTTCAGATGTTTTCGTAGAGTGACGAGGATGGACAGGAATAGAGAGGAGCATATCAGAGGGACAGCCGAGACGTCTTGGAGACAAAGTCAGAGAGGCCAGGTCGAGATGATTTGGACGCGTGAAAAGGAGGGATAGCTGATCTATTTGTAGAAGGATGACGTCGATGGAACTGCAGAAGAAGGGGAAGAGCAAAGAGGAGGTCTCTGGATGTGGTGAGAGAGGACAGGCAGCTGGTTGGTGTGACAGAGGAAGACGCAGAGGACAGTGCATGATGGAAAGGGATTATCCACTGTGACGAACCCTAAAGGGAACATCCGAAAGAAGAGGACACCACCGCCGGAAGTCAGAAGGACATTGATGTGAAGGTGGAGTCCCACATTAAGATGCGCCTATTGCTAAAAGACTATACATGGCCCAAACTGTAAAATTTTTGTCGACACCAGCACTACCGCAACCCGGAACAGGATAAGTGGACACAAAAAAATAAACGAATGAATGACTGTTAGCTCAAAAATACCTCTTGTGATTGAAATATTCTCATACAACCGACACTTGGGAATCCTATGGTAAGATATAATAGTACATACAAACATCATAATAATAAAAATAAAGTACTTCAGAAATTATATCCAGGCATTTTACCATCTATCTCATCTTAATACAACATCCATTCTATCATTACAGTTAAATGTTTGATATTCCAATATGACCCTATAATTAGACGTGAAATAATTAATACATTAAGAGATTAGAACTTCATATCTACACATAACATTGAAACGGATTAATTCTATTGCGCTGAACCCTCCGGAACATTTTGTCTGCTTTTGAAGTCGAATAGCGGAACTCAGGCTACGTGACATTTAAAATGAAAAATGAAAACTTTTCATTAAGAGATCTAAGGTGAACTAAACCACAACCGCTGGAGTCCCGGGGCTTTATTGGTGTCCGTACAAAGAATCAGAGAGAATCCACTGCACCTTCTGCTGCTGAGGGAGACCTAAAGCCTCTGGCCCGTTTCTGCTACACTCACCATGAGAGCCATTTTCAATTGGACACAAGCATTCAAGGGACATTGTTGGTGGGATCCATCTATTTCTCCACACCTCCGTCAATGGCGTGATGGTGAAGTAAGGGTCTCTGTCCCCATGGACAGCTGTGAACAGACTTTCTCCTCAAGTCTCCTTGGTAACAAAGCTGTTGAGCTTTGAGCTTCTTACAGTACATTCCCGTTTTCAGTTTGTAAAGGTGAAGTTACGGGATTTGGTTTGACAGAGGGGAGGAGAAGCACTCGGGGCCCCGGCTATGTGAAGCAATTTTGACAGATCAGCAGCTGAGCCATGAAGGAGAGGCTCGTCTGGCGAAGAAATGAAACTTCACAACAGCTAAAAGGAGGTTTTTCATCAGCTCTTGCCTATACAAGCTTGTGTTTAATTGAAAACCTTACATATACACAGGAGTCACACTAAATCAGTCAGGAAGTTTTGATTTCCTTCGTGATTTAGTGAATTACCAAACTCGACTCAACTTTATGACGCTACTACTGTAACCCTCTCCAATTCCTTGCTGTGGGACCTTTAAAGATCTATCTTATCTTATCTTATCTTATAAACACACAACAGGGTTGATGAAATCTTTTTACAGTCAGCACATAGCGAAGTCACACCATAGAAACACCAAGCTTACGAAAAAAGGACGCAAGAAACAAATGTACAAATATCATCCTGTGTTAAAAGCCATTGAATACAAATTTGTTTTAAAGCGGGATTTAAAAACAGGCAGTGTGGGGGCCGCATAATTTCGGCTTTGTCTTATAAAGACAACGAGAGTCCATTGGTCAGAAGACCCAGGCGACCTCAGGGGTGTGTAAGGGGGTGCGAACCCAAAATTTCTAAGATTTAAAAGTGAAAAATGTAATCTTAAAATGAATCCTAAAATATACAAGGGGCCCATGGATGGAGGCAATTTACAGTTACACAGGCATTTAATCATCATTAATGGTTTGAATGGTCATTTAACTAGTCAACTATTTCAACACTAAGACTAAATCCTCGACACAAGCATTAAATGTCTTTTGAGTACTTAAATTTCTTCTTCTTCTTCTTCTTCTTCTTCTATCCGCTGTTCCCTTCCAGGGTCGCCATAGCCGCTCATCTGTTTCCATCCCTAGTTACTGCCTGTAACCTGTAGGCTAAATGTACTGGTTTAAAAGCAGAATCTAAACTGTTCTGGACTCTCACTAAACAAACCTTTTGACATTTTTCATGTAATTTCTCCCCAATGTTAGTGTAGCTTCTGAACCATCCAGGTTATGAAGTCTTGACAGAAGCAACTGGACTTTTCACCTTTTATTTAAATTTTGTTTTCAATTCTAACTAACAGTCAGGTATTTTACCTTCTATTTATATTATACATTTGAAAAAAAAACAACAGATCTATGAGTAAGAACATGAAAATCTGTGTTTACCGTTGCTCCATTACTTTAACTAGCTAGCTAAGTTAGGTAAGTAGTTGGCTCGCATGGACGCACAGTGAGAGGAGCTGAATCATCTGAGTGTTTGGCAACGTTTAAACGTGTCCTGTCCTTCCTGACAAAAAAACTGGAAGGGCACGCATTAGCCTTGGAACTTTTGCTGAGCAAATACAATTTGTAAATATACTGTCCGCCCCAAGGCCTCGCTGTTGTGTCTCTAAAGGTGCACATCAACTCTGTCCATTAAACAACAACATCTATGCTTCATAATCCCCCCCCCCAAAAAAAACTGGTTTGGTATTATTAAATATGTCCCATGTATTCATCCGAAATTGCAGATTTTTAGGACCTCGCTCTGTTAGAGAAACTTGCTTGGAGACGTATTAACTTATCCAGTTGCTTGTCTTGCAACGACTAGTTCTACTTATTTGATGGGAGCCGTGCCGTCTGTAGCTTTTTGACCTTCACCTTGCATGAAGAATTAGGTTAGGTGACCTTTCAACATGTTGGATTTGTTTCTCACAAAAGCGCCTTTGTTGCATGAACTGCAATTTGGTGAGGTCTACTCATATATACAAGTCCAACAATCTCCAGTTGTTCTACGACTGAGCAGAAGGCATTTTAATTGTGATGCAGGGGTTTTGCATCAGTATACATTTTTCTATGTTCATGCAAGTTGTCCAGACATGGTTTGAATGTTTATACAACCTGGTAATTTCATTCCTGAAGCATTTCAGGGCTGATTTTGTGCTTGTGTATGATCTCAAGGCATTCTGACTACAACCTCATACCAGAAGCTGCTATGATTATCATACAGCGCACCAGTCTAGCCTTGGATCTGTCCACATCAAAACATCAGCTTTAAGGTGACATTAACAAGGTCTTTACAGGCCAGTAGCCCACAAGACCATAATAGGGATCTTTACTAGCAATATGTGGAAGGAGATAAGCACTTTCCACTAATTTGCTGTTGAGGTCATTCATTATCAAACATCCCTCCACGACTTTTTCACTTGCTTTGAATTCCTCGCCCGTTTAAAACAATATAGCTCGGAGGAATTAAAGAGAGAAGCAGGTCTCTGGTCTTTAATCTGTCAATGATCCGAAGGAAACATGCTCAAGAACCAACATGCTCTTGCTTCAGAGGCACGCCGTCCCAAGAGAAGACTAACTTTGTTTTACTAATCAAGGTATTTTAGCACGTAGAAGGCAGAGGAAGAGAGTGAAAATGAAGTCCTCAGTGTTGGTCTCCTGGGCCGCACTATGCAAGCCAACAGAGGAGGGGAAATCTCCAGACACCGTGGTATTAATGAAATGGCTAGTTCATACGTTTCTCTGTTGATCAGCAGTTTAAAGCTGGCTTAGTGTGACAACCTAACTTAGTCCATTAATGGAGTGTAAAAACAGCAGAGTCTGACAACAACTTGATGTTAATGATAAGATGCCAGGTTTTCTCCCGTAGGATTACACTTCTCCCCATGTTTACGCGGTTTCCTCCCAGACTCCAAAAAGACGCTCTACAGGTGAATTGGTGACTCACAATTCCCCACCAACCATGAACATGATAAAAATGTAACACTTACAGGTTTTGTGTGGATTCAATGCATAAATATTCACAGAAATGTGCTTTACATTACTGACTATGATGTTAGAGCCTTATTCAAAATTATAACTGAAAGGTACTGCATTGTTTGTTATCCTACAACAGTAGTAATTACACAGTAATTACATATTAAAGAAAAAAGAAAGAATCCTTTATTAGTCACATAGTCAGTACAACATAGTGAAATTACTTCTCTGCATTTGACCCATCCCTGAGGGAGCAGTGGGCAGCCCCTCGTGGAGCGCCCGGGGAGCTAAGGATTCAGGGTCTTGCTCAAGGACCCTACGACAAGTAGACCCTGGTGGGATTCGAACCGGCTACCTTCCGATCTTCTGATTGGGAGACGGCCGCTCTACCCACTGAGCCACAGCCGCCCCCTAATTAGTAGTGAATACAAGCACTGTTAATTAAACAGAAGTAAAAACATAAAGGAAACAAATGCAGTACATTTTTTAATGCATTCTGGAATTCTTTGTTCTTACTATTTTTCCCAAACCTGTTAAGTAAATATATTTAAGACTTTGCGAATAGAATGTATTTTCATCTTTTTAGTCATTCAGGTAGTAATAATTGCTTATCAAAGGAAGAAGGAGGAACACACAAAGAAGAAGCAAATGCAATCAACCTTTTATTTGAACATTCATCAATCCTGTTGAGGCCAGTTGGAGGGACTGGAGCCCATCCCAGTTGACATACAGCAAGGATGGGGTACACCTTGTACCATTCGCCAGTTCTTCTATTTCAGAGTCGCCAATTCACCTATGGGGCATCTTTTTAGGACTGTGGGCAATATTATAGTAGTAGTATATAGCTGCATTCCCAAAGACCCTGCAGTCCTAGAACATTTACTTTTATGATAAGGTTGGGATTTAAACGTATCACCTTTGGTATGTGCTATAAGATGCAAGGGCACACTAGGACTGGGTGAGTAAGAACAACTTTAAAATCCATTCAAAACCCCTAAATTTAAAAACCATTAATGGTTTCTAAGACCAACGGCTCCAGAGGGGTTGACGAGAAAAATGTAAGGGCTTCCCGATCATTCTCAATAAAAGTTGGGTTATGATTTAAGGTGTGCTTGCTTCCGGGCACGGGATCCGTTTTGCAATTGGGAGCGAAACAATAAGCGACGGGTTGAAATCAGTTCGAATTTAGCTTAAATTTAATTGAAGAGGGATCGGGTGCAAAAAGCGGAAGGTGCTTTGTTTGAGGTTAACCATAAAATACAATAAATAAAACACAATAAAAGAAGTTAACGCCCATTAGCCAATCTCTCCACCAAGTTGAGTGTGAGATAAGGGTTGCGGAGATAGGGTCGGTTTTGAGGCGAGGTTGAGTTGAGGGTTATGGTTAGTCAAGATCTGAGGGTCCTGAGACTGCAGTCCGTAAACTGAGTTCCCTGGGGCCACAGCTAAATAACCTTCTCAAGGGAGAAAGCTGGAAAGAACCCACACCAACATGTGGAGAAGATCAAAACCCCACCTGAAAAGCCCCTGGTCCCCAAGAAGATTTGAACCAGGAGGTAACGTTGCTAACCGCCACGCCACTTTATAAACAGTGTGCTCAATATTCCCCATCCTTGCTTCTTCTTATTCCTTCTGTTTACTGTATGAAAGTCGCTTCCTGACTAAGGGGCATTTGAATGAAGCAGCGCGTTATGCTATACACCTTTTTCGCAGCAGCCATATTGACAAGAAAAGACAGGTGACCACAGGTTTAATTAACAAAATTAATTAAGGTTTGGTTTCTCTTTGAGCCGCTGAGATTTCTCCATGGAGCCAACACGATAAACATGAGCGCTTTGCTGCTGTTTGACCTAAATGGAACGCAACATTCATTTCCAACGTTGGTGCCGTGTGTGTTTACACTAGTATTTTATGTTGAAATGGCTGCTGTAAAGGTCTATCGTGGAGATAATTGAAATGGCATCCACGTGTACATCTACAGAACGTTACAGCGGTGGAGAAGAGTTATGGGAGTAGAGTAGTTAATATTTTTCAGGGAATTGACTCCGGCTCGGTTTATTCTGAATATAAAAAAAAGAAAAAAGCAGCCCGTATATTTTGATGGGGAATGTGTGGGAGGAGGGATGCTGTCTTAATTCCCTGATCTCCACAACAGAGATCTGAGAGTCAGTCAGTTGTGGATGGAATTAGACTAGAAGACCATTTCTAACAAGATGTTCTAGTATTATTTGCAAAAGCTTTGGTACATTCGTGTTGACAGCGCTGACAGAACACACAATTTCGGCTGATAGAAATCAAAGGCAGACGGAGGAAACTCTACATTCTGCAGGAAAGTTATACAAGTTAATATTTATCAGAAGGGAAAAGAATATACACTGAGAAGCCATAACAGTATAACCAGCTACCTGAGGCTGTGAAGTTCCCCCATTTCCTGCAGGAAAGGCTCCCATGTGATGGTGCATGGACTCCAGCAGACATATGAAGGTCTATGATGGGGTCTGGCACCAAGACGTTGGAAGCGGATCTTTTAAGTACTGTAAGTTGAGAGGTCAGGCCTCCATGGATCTGATTTGTTTTTCCAACACATGGTGGATTGATTTTTTGCCTTGATTAATTGACTGTGAAAATCGCTGCCGGGCGGAACACCTCTTCATTTTTCGTCTTTTTTTTGTTTTTCTATAAAGGAATGTTTTCAGTCAGCTCCTATGTCTGTATGTTGGTTTTTACGAGTATTTAATTCGACCAAAAAAATGTATTCAAAAGAGCACATGACCAGTTCTTGTATCTCTATTGTGTTAAATGATTGGGTTTTCTTTCCTTAAGACACATACTTTAAAATTTATGTTTTGGTCTTTTAAGACAGGGGAGCAGAAAAGAAAAGAGGAAAATCCCGGTAAACTGGTCTTTAGTTTTGGTCAACGTTGCTGCGTAGTAGAAAAGAATAGTATTTTTTCTGTATATCCTGAAAAATAGTCCTTCTGGAAATACGAGATTTGCGCCCAAGAGCAACAATATTGGATAACATGTAATGCAAATGGATACAAAATGGTTAATTCCATTTACATTTGTAGCATCACTGGATGCTGGATTGGATTGAAATCCAGCAATTGTGGAGGTGGAGATTTCACCTTGACCTTGTTGTTGTCCTAAAATCATTTGTTCACCAATTTTGCAGCGTGGTGGAGATACTATGCTGCTGAAAGAGGCCTCTGCCTTTAGGGTATAGTGTTTCCATGAAGGGGGGGGGTACTTGTACATACCCCTGTCAACGTTCCTCCCACTTGTCTAATCTCTCCTGCTTCCAACACATCAACTTCCAAAAAAACCCCCAAAAAACTCCTTTGACGCCTTATATATCCCACCAACAGACAGGTGTCACCGCAACAAAATAATCAATGTTATTCCCTTCAATTTGAAGTGGTTATAAACTTTTGGCTGATTTTTGTGTATTATAAAAAGGGGAAAATTATAACAATGGATACGAAAGTTTACAGAAGCACTTTTACGTTCCCTTTCTTGAATTTAATTGTCTTTTGAAAAACGGATTCAGGCACTTACACTTTTATAATTTCACTCCACGGTTTATCTTAGAACTGGAGGAACTTGCAGCGAACGCAGTGGCAGTAGGCTAATTATGAGTGGAAAGTCTGCAGTTTGGGAAGAACCACCATAAAAAGTGTTTTTCATTCCAAAGATATTTTTATGTCCTTTTTCTTTTTTTTTCAAAAATAGAAGCAAAATAAAGCCCGTAAAAAAAGGTCATTCCATCTCCACTTTAATCAACATCTTTGCTATATGGATCACGGAACTCGGAGTTAGAATTTCACTTTTTTTGTTTTATCTTTCTTTTCAGTAGTGCAAAAAAAGAAAAAAAAGAAAAGAGAAAGTTCTACAAATGCAAGGCCAGTAGGCTAATTACTGTACGTGTGGGAGGTTGGTTTAGACTTTGGTAGGAAGTGTTTAGAAAAGAGGTGATTAACGGAGTTTGTCATTTGAAAAATTAATAACTCACCCCATCGATCCATCTTTCATATTTGTCACTTTGTTTGGCTTTTTTGTTCAGAAACTTTGGTCTCCACAATGTGGAGATGAAGCTTCATTTAAATGACACTCTGCACATCATATAATTAAGATGATTAGCAATTATGTTACCATTTTGTCTTTTTTTTATTGAAAAGGGGAAATAAATGTTCCTGCAGAAAAGAGATTCTGTAGGCATTGTGCATCCGTCCCTGACTAATTACTGATTGTGGTTCTGATAGCATGTAACGGTCCCCAGTTTAATTCTTTGTAGTGTATGAAGAGACATGCTCTGTTCCTCTGGTGATCTCCCCGAGGAGACAAAATCCACATTCCCACATTGCTGATCAATTCCCTGCAGCATCCTGGGAAACACAAATGTCAAGTGCCGCTCCTTCTACAGTCGTGAGCGAATATTCACGCCGACGCCATTCTCAGTGCTTACGGGTCAGTACATCACAGGCATGGGCTAGTCAGGTCCCAAGTGTGAAACTGAGAGGTTGGACTTCCTCAGGATGTATGGACCCGCTATGAGTTTAAATGAATTCAATGATTCTATATCTAAATGAGACAGCACAGCGGCATGTTGGGTAGCACTGTTGCCAGAACAATAGTCCAGTGTTTAAATCTAGCTTAGGACCGGTGGCCTTTTTCTGCCCAGGTCTTGGTTCTGCCGTAGTTTCTCTCCGGGTACTCCGCGGTCCTCCCACAGTCCAAAAACATGCAATTTATACCCATTATTGACCCTTAATTCCCCGTAGGTGTGACTGTTTGAACTGGCAACTTGTCCACGATTAACCCCGCCTCCCGCCCTCCCATAGATTTGTAACACTTTAATCCAAATACAGTTAAGAAGCAATAAAGTTGAGAGAAATATATTCTTGACATACATGGTAACACTCCATCAGTCCCTGACTCGTAGTAAGGCGACCTCAGGTATCATGCCAACCCCTTTTTGCTCTGGCTTGTGGAATCCGGAATAACTTTATTTTAGCAGCCAAATAATATACAGGCTTACTAATGAGTGGCTCCATTTTGGCAACAAAATGCAGTTCTAGCAGGACAGAGGTTCTCCAGCAGGCTCTCTTGCTGCCGTGGATACGCAGGTAACAACAGAACTACTCCTCCCATAATTCTCCAGTAACAAGTACACGATATGCCAACGTCTTAAAGGGGCCAGGCTTGGCTTGTTACAACAATGTTCTTCTTCTTTGGTTTCGTGCGGCTGCAGACACAACCGTTACATTCTGGTGATTGTACAGACAAAGAACATCTTTATGATGAAACAATAGTCGTTCATGTCAAACAATTTAAAAAAAATTTTTAAATTAATGTTCACATATTTTAAAATCGTTGCCCAACCTTGTTCAATCTTCCGAACTTGTAGTGTGGCAGTCATCAGCCTTAGAAAAACTGCCTTTTTTTTCTACCGGAATTTTGAGTCTTTTGCCATATTTATACCAAATTTATCTTTATCTAATGTACGTCTATGTATTTATGATACATATAAACAGGTTTATATGTCTTTATTGTTTTATATACTTGCTTTAAAACGCTGGAGCTGCTGTAACGCCCACATTTCCTTGTGGTCATTAACAAATTTCCTTTCTACTCTATTTTAAATACGATGAGGAACACGGATATCAGGCGAGAGCTTGGCGTGGAGCCACGGCTCCAGGAGGCGGTTGAGGAACGTTTGGGAATCTGATTAGAGCGCCATCTCCAAGGGCACCACCCCCTTGGAGGTTTACCAATCACATCTGGGAGAGGGACGTCTGAAATACCCTGCTCCGCCTGCTGCCATCAAGCCCCGACCCGAAAACCGTAGGAACGTTGATGGATGGCTAGATGGAGAAACAAGTGCTACCATGGGACTAAAGTGGTCAATACACAAACAACATAATATATATTTTAAGTCAAAGACTGTAAGACTCTTTTCCTGAATGAAATACAGGAAATAATCCAACTTTATCTCTGCAATGTTGTCAAGTATTAATTCATCTATTGCCTTTTAGTTGAAGGGTTAACAGCCTCATAAATAACACATTTAAAACATGAATAATACGGTTCTTTACTGATCCGCACTTCTCTGTTAATTCATTGGCCGCAATCCAATGAAGAAAACTGCCAGGTCCTGCATTAAACATCCACTATATAGGAGCCTTTGTGTGGAAAGAGCACATAAATAAAAACTTTTATAGATTAGATTTTTTTTTGCACCTTGTAGGCTATAATAAATTATTGCATTAAACTAGGTGCACATTATTTAGTTAATTTTTTAAAAGGAAAACTTCTTTTTCCAGTGAAATACAACACATTGGCATGGATGGCAACACAAATTCTGCTGCTGCGTTTGAACTGGTTTTAATTAATTCCTCACCTTGAGATGTATTACACCTGATGGAATGTGATTTACGATAAATTAACACGCATGTCCCATTTGATGGCTGTGACAGCAGCCTCTTGGTAAGTGACTTGCTTATATACGCATATTTATTAATTTTTTTCACAAAACTGCCTTGAAATGGTTTATTCATAGCTGACCTATGAGATAATGTAGCCCCCCCTGGTGGACAGGAGCAACATAACGGCGACAAAAACTGGTCAACTCTGCGGAGTGCTGTGTAAGGAAATTTTGGTCATGCAACTAATGCTTCCATGAAATCAGCCTGTTTGGTTAGCTGATTTAGCAGCACATTTCGGTGATGTTAATACAAATGTAATGACACAGTAATAGCAGTTTATACAACAATAGCAAAAATACTTTCCTAGATGACAATAAAAGGCCAACCAGGAGTTTAATAAACAACTTAAACGAGTCATTCTGGTCATACTACAAATGTAATAACATAGTAATAACAGCTGAATTGAAATAAAGCAAGGGAAACTTGCTTATTAGGATAAAGATTTAACCAAATTGGCTATGGGATACACTCTGATCTGATCAGCCTGGGGGGCCACCTCAGGGGAGGGTGTCTTGTAGTAAAAGGCTGAAACACCCATTGATCCTGAGGTATGCAACTGATTATGTGTCCTGAAATTTATGACATTTAAGCCAATGAATCCAGCCCTGATGGGGTGAATTAAAACAGAATCTAATATTCTGTATTTGATAATTAACATCCCCGCCCCCAAACCCCCACAATTAAAACCCCCATCTACCTGATGGAGTACAGCTTCAGCCGAACTCTCATATCGGTATGTGGAAACAAGGAATTGTACCACCTAGTCCTTATCAGCACGGCAATATTTCACTATTTCACATTGTCATTTGTTTTTAATGCACATTTTCGTCATGTTGAAATGAGAAGCGATGGGACGAGTGGTGTGTGAAATTCATTATTGGACACAACCCCGATGATTGCACTGAGTATGAGGGAGACTGTTTGCAAAGTTGCAGTTAAAAACAATAACTTCTCCGTCTTTTTCAACCCACTTTTGCGACGTGAGAGAAGGAGTGAGGGAGTGATGCGTGTGTGAGGGAGTGGTAATGGGACAGAAAATGCATCTGGGCAAGTTAATTAAAACAATGTTGATGACTTTGTCAAACGACGGCGATTTAAAGGCTGAGGGAAAGGGAGATATAAGAGGATTAGGAGGATGCTGATTTCCGTTGCTGTGTTGGTTCTCTATGAGGAAAAGCTCTAACCAGCGAAACACACTCCCTCGGCTAATAAGAGCTATTCTAGCACTGCTTTAAAGCCAGCGCTGCCCCTGCTCTTATATACCAATACAGTTGTACCTCGGTTTACGAGTGCCTTGCTTTAAGAGTATTTTGATATACTAGCTTTGATATAAAGATTCTTCAAAAAATGTGCCATGCTTTACGAGCTTATTTTTTTTTTTTTGCTCGACGCATAGATTTTTCCCGATTGAAGCGAGTAGCTGTATCTCGTAAGAACTTTGCTTCGTATACGAGTGCTCTGCTTTGGATTACGAGCATCCTGTTGGAACAAGTGGAAGACGCGAGCGTGGGCTTCCTTTGTCCATCTCGCCTTTTCAGCCTTTTCAGCGCAGGTCAAAGACCCTGATGGGTGAACTATTTTCTTGGCAATCTGTTTGTTCATTAAACTCCGACCGCATTCCCACAACTCATATCTATTCCTCCGCAGCAAGTCAGGAAGTGGGCAGAATCCTAATTAACGTGATCCCTTTGAATCTCCCTGCTTTTTGCCACTCAAAGTCAGCGGAACACATGGGAATCCAGCGCCCATCTTCCGCTGCCACTGAGACTTCTGAGCGATCCAGAGGGCGGATCAGAGATCTCTTTCCAGCACAATCTCAGCTATAGGTGAATGTATGAAAATACGAATGTGTGTGGATGTAAATGGAGGGGAAAAGGCTTCGAGGTGACGGCTGAGAGATGGCGGCGAATCACAGTCTCCATGCCTTCCTTTCACCGCTTGTACTCACTTAGTGTCAGTCAGGCGGCGAGCGGCCCCCTTTGAATAAGAGACTATAAATGGTGTTTGACTCCAAACACTGGTGGATCAGTCGACGAGATATACATTGAATCGCGGCACTCGGGATGAAAAAGGAAAGCCTTGTCAGTGTTTTACTATCACAAGCGATGATTTATTCGAGCAACAAACTGAAAAAAAACAAGAAAACTTTTGCATGTATGTGTGGATAAGATCCGCATCTCGGTAGAATAGTGTTGAGGGAAACTTTGGCGGCAGCTGCAGAGGCTGCATTCGCTCCGAACAAGAAGGACTAAACAGGAAAATACATTAATATAACATAATGTACTCCCTCCAGAAGTGTCTGCATTCATCTCGGGCCAATATCCATACCAATGATTTGCGCTGTTTTACTTATTTGTCTTTTCTGTTTTTTTCTTTTTTGCAGGAAAATTTGTGTCCGCCGCCACTGCAGGAAGTAGTGGGTCCATTATTTGGCTGTAAAGTAGGGGTGTGAAGGTCAGGCTGCTGAATAGAGGGTAAGCGCTGACAACACATTCCCACCAGAATTGGCTCCGGCTACAGAGCGGTACCGGTCAGAGCAGTAAGACCAGATTGTATGCTGCAGACGATGGCTGCTACTTTTCATTAACAGTTTTCACCGCCACAAAGTATTTAGAAAAGGCTCATCACAGTGTATTAGTGCCCAACGCGACGCCTCAACACACTTCTACCTCTAAAGACTGAACTATGAGAAAAATGGGAAGTTTTTTTTTTTGTATCATAATGTCAGTTTTTTTTTTGAGACGTCATACTTTGTTTTTTCTATAAACAACAACATCCAAAACACAACTTTTTTAAAGCAATTAAACTCAAGATTCTTTGAATTTATAATATTTTATTATTAACAAACATGGACAAGTAATATTATTCAAAAATATTCATTATAGTTCTTCGTTTAACTTAAAAAATTTTCTTAAGGTCACAAAAAAAAAATGCAGATAGTGTCTTTCTTCTCTGAGTAAGTCAGTTTTAGTGAAAGTCAGTGTGAGAAAAGAGAATTTTTAGTAAGTAAACCTAGGAAAACTCCTAATACTCGATGATACTAATAACGAGTTGAACATAAAAAACACAATGGTAGCAAAGTACAACACGGTAACTAGATGGTAATAGCGGGGTAATAGTATGGTAATAAAGAGGTCATAATAATGTTATTACCTAAGTAATACGTTGGTAATCACGAAATTCCATCACAGACCAACAAATAAGTAAGATGTTTTGCCAAAATACCAAAAGAGCTTAAAATGAAGCTCTAGTAAAAGTTTAGTAAGGAGGACCATCCCATTGCCATTCCCTATTTCTCATAAAATCATGTCGCATGAATTCCAATCGAATTGTTCAGAATGGAGTCCCGTTGCAAGAAATTCGAACCAAATATGGAAGTGGCCCGAATTGGGACTGGAAAAGATCCGATCCTCGTGTTTCCTTGATGTTTACACCGGCATGAATCAATCAAATATGAACAAAGAATCTGACCTGGGTTAGTGAACGCAGCCCAAAGGTCAGAATCTTTATGTTTTCGGCACGGTTTGAGCTAGATAATAAAAGTTTTATCTTGGCATTTAAAGAAAGTCTGACATTCATACATGGATGTTGTGAAAACGATTCTAGAGCACAAAGATCCACAAAAACAACCAAAAGCACTGAAGTGTGTACGCCGGGCCAGTACTGGCGTTGGGACTTTTGAACATGAACACCACAGAATGAGCCCAGATGCCTTCTCACATGATCGTCTCCACTGATGGCTGCAACATGCGGTATCTCTACAGATTGCTGGAGGAGCGTCAAAAGACTCAGAAGAGTCTGCAGCACAAGAAAATCTCAATAGTTGTTTTATTTTTCCATCAGAGCGTTGCTATTGGGCTGAAAACCCAACCGCCATGTGTGAAGCCGTAGCCGTTTGATGGAAAACCGTTGTTAAGCGTGAGTCCATTAAATGTTGAAATGACCATCTACTATGGGATTAATGGCATTATTGACCTTACAATGCACAGAGGGGAAAGTTATTATCGACATTGCTGCGGGACCAGCAACAACGGGATGAAGAGGAGCTCATATGCAGTATGTCCACGCAGAGGAACATGAACTTTAAGGGAGGGGGGGGGGCTTGAAATATACAGGGGTTGAAACTAACGTCTTACAACAGGCAATGAATTTAGGGGCTGAAATTAAAGGCCAGTAAAATCAGGTAATCTGGTGGAGTCCTGGAATGACTAGAAAATACATGTCCAAGGTTACAGATGCCCAACGGGAAAAAAATAAATGAGCGGATGTGTACAGACCACATCCCTTGTCAATGCGAACAAGCTGGCACGATAATCACAGAAGTTAAAATGTGCATAAAAAATAAAAACTAAGCAAATGTTAATGCGTGTGCGCGAACGGGAAGACCCTAAATGCCTCATTTGGAGGGAGAATAAAAATATAGAGCTGAAAAAGAGCACAAAAAGAAATTCGACTCCCCGACAACAGCGGTACATCTCAGAAAAGACCCCAATTCCCTGTATTGTGGAGGCTATCCACCTGATGGAACTCCTCAAACTGAATCAGACATTATGTCCATATAACAGTGTTATTCATAAAGAGAGCTGTTGAAAAAAATATGAATTTTTAGGGTCCAATATAGACAGATCTTGCCAAATTCTGACAACATCGGCAAAAAAGTAGTAAGAAAGTTAGAACCCAAAAAGTTTGTTTTTTTTCTTAACCCCCCCTAGTGAGAAAACCGCTATAGGAGTAAAATATAATAGATGGATCTTGATAGTGTATTCCAAATTTGGTCTAAATTGGAACAATTGTTATGAAGTTCGTTCCAAAAAACTATTATTTTGCTTTTTGTGAGTAAAATATGAAATACTAGATGAAAATATGATATATACAAAAATGGATATTCTGGAGTTGATTCATAAGGAACCAATTTGGACCAAATGGGACAAATGGTTGAAGAATTATGGGCCCTCAAACTCTGATTTTGGAGCTAAAACCACCACTAGTGTCAGATATATGCAACGTACATTTCCCGAAAAAAATCCAGTTCTTCATCACACAAAGGTCTATAAAGGTTTAAAATTTAAAAATGATCCCTGAGACAGTTTTTGAGAATAATACAAAGGTTCTGTGATGGACAGGGAAATGATGATCCAAGAATATCACAGACTTTCGACAATAATAAAATAACAATAAAAATAATCCTTACTTCACATCGTGAAATTCATTCTCTGCATTTCAGCCGCCCTCATCTCCAAATTGTGGGACGACTGCTCCAGCCAGTCAACCAAAGCCGGGGATATGATAATAATGTAGGTTAAATCCTGACTCGTAAGTTGATTTAAGCAACACACGCCCACTTTGATGTCGGATAAGAACATCGACTTTGATGATTCATCTAGTTCTTCAAGCATCCTGATAGAGGTCGGCGTTTTCGTCACGATAATGGAGAGTAGAAAATAGAAGTTAAGGCGATTTTCCTGAAGCCAGAAAGCTAAATCATCAACGGGGAACGCCCGCGCTCAAAGCCGTGCAGAGTTGAACCTGAGGCCCATAAAGGGAGGCCCAAACCACAGGAATATGTATTATAGTTTGCTCCACGACGTGCTTAAGTGAGAAGAGAGTTCTAGTTAACACCATCATTTACAAAGACGTGCATCGGGGAGCCATTAGGCTTGTCTTGTATTTGACTTTGCTGGTAGCTGGATGTTTAACAACGCAGGGGAGTCTGAGCAGGTGCCAGAGTGATTATTCTCCTGCCCTTTTAACCACAAGCCACATTTCTCATGTTTGCACACACACCGGCGGGCACCCACGCAGCGAGGCGACAGACTAACCGACCCACACCGAGGCGATGTGCTAAGAGATTCTGCATGACATCTGTGCGTACGGAGAGGAAGAAGATATATCTAGGGATTGTCTAAATCCAATCTGCTATCCGGGACACACAATAAATCCTTTAAAAAAATAAAAATACATAAAAAAAAAAACCCCACAACCTCCTCAAATCAAGTGGCGGAGCAGGAATTTTCAAAAAACGTCTAGCCTGCAGCTACTTCAACTTCAATTTCGACACAAACCCTGATGTAGAAACTAAAGGCGCACTGGTCAAAATTTTTGTCTCGAGAGGTTACGTTGAAACATTCCTGCTTCTAGGTCTCGAGGTTTAAGAGGAAAAAAAAGAAAAATCCCCCCTCCGGTGGATTTACACCCTTGGAAGTTAATGTTTGATATTCGGACTATTCCCGCTGTTTCGAAATCTACCTCTTTATAGTTGCCGTTATGTAACGCATTCAAGTCCATGGGTGTGAAATATTTCAAACAAGGGCGCGCTGGCGTAGTGGTTAGCGCCGTTGCCTCACAGCAATGAGGTTCTGTCGGAACACAAAATAAGTCTTTGAGTGCATGAGGACGTCTTGCTGTGACTTCTCTGCGGCATTTCACAAGAAAGTAACCAAAGCGGGCCGTAAAATCACCTCCATCTAAATGCACAAGTGTTAATAAGTCTCATTGTGACCCCTGTATGTGGTCTACATCCGGACGCACTATCCAGGTAAGGAAAGACACATTGATGGAACCTTTAAATGCCTCATAATCCTAATATCCCTGATATTAGTCTTGTTTGTATTGAGTTCACATCTGAGATCAGAAACGCAATCTGCACCATGTGTTATGATCTCTCCCTGTGTCTGCGTGGGTTTTCTCTGGGTACTCCCTCCTCCTCCAACAGTCCAAAAAACAAAGAAATGCAATCTAGTTGAATTTGTGAGTCTAAATTGCCTCCAGGTGTGATCATGACCGTGAGTCGCCCTGGAAAGTTGTCTTTGTTGTACCAAATGTCAGCTGGGATAGGCACTTTTTTCCCGTCCAACCCTGGGTGGGTGGATGTCAAAATCCAGTTGGGGCGATGTAGCATCTCTTTGCCTTTCAGTAGTTGCTACTTTGTTTCCACATAGACTACAGGGTAAAGCAATTTGAAGGTCCAGTGTTTAAAATTTGCCGGGGGGATGACTTGCAAGCTATTTCCCTCTCGACATGAATTTTACCTTAGCTGACCCGGAACACCACCGCAGATGAAATGCAAGGGGGAAAGAAAGCTAGTTCTGTTGAAGTCCGACCAGTTCACCTACTGAATTCAGGGAAGTGTACGCTCCCTGGGAGGAGATACGGCGCTCTATCAGCCCACGATCTCGGGGTAGGGATTAGATCCGGATTGGGATAGTAATAATGGGGCACTCTGAAGCTCACGGCTAATGCCGCCAGCCTCCCTCCCTGTGCGGCTTCTGGGAGGGGAGCTGGCGGAGCAGAGCCGAGTTGAATCCTCTGGGCTGCCGGAGGATTTTACAACTAAAGGTTTCACGAGTCTTCATGTTTGCGTTGATGGCGAGGCTGGGTGCTCCGCCATTTTTCGTGTTATAAAATCTTGTATATTTCATTTATTCAAAAAGATGGCCCTAAATTTTACACACTGGACCTTTAAGACTGGGAAATAAAATACTAAATTATGGAATACGCAATAAATTTGTGATCTATAGCTCGTGTCATTGTTTGTCACGTACGCCTAGTGGTTGTTCGGGGTACTATAAAAGATCTGTGAAATTGTTTTAAATGTTTCCATTTTGAATCAAATCCAATTTAATTTAATTTATATAGCGTAAATCACAACAAATGTAATATCAAGGCGTTTCACAAAAAGAGCCGATCAGACTCAAGATGGAGGCGACCTTCTGAAACGTGGCAGCGATACGGCCAAATACACGAGAAGAAATAGAACCAAGAACCAAGAAAAAATCTCCTCAGTTACTCAGTTCATTGATAAATTACAGTACTGTTTATTGTTCAACCGGTCACAAGTTTAATGAGTCTTTACTTTATGTGGGATAAATATTACAGCTGCTATAACTCAATGTGTAATATTTCCAAGGTCCATTTTCTCACTGACATTTTTACTTTTTTGAAGTACTACATTAAGTATTTCTATTTATTATTATTACGTGTCATTCTATGGTTTATGCATGTATGAATTAATCTAGTGAAGAGGTTTTAATTTGTTGCATCTTACAGGAGTAGCACTCCGGATAGCATTTTGAAATGCTACGATGGCAATAAAGGCATTCTATTCTACTCTATACTTTTCTTTTCTACGCTTATTCTTTTCTATTCTATCCTTGTTGCATGTTGACAAAAACTGGTTAGTCGTGAGTTTAGAGATGGACTGTGAACATATGAAGTGTAGCATTGACATGTTAGTAACAAGTTTGTCATTTAATGCACTGATGCTTATGTGAAGCAATAATTAAATTTCTTTTTTTTTTACAGATCCTTATAATTTCCTTTGTTTGTTTTTATGACTACCTGAGTTTGTCTCAATGTTAGATTTATTTTGTGTGTGTGTGTGTGTGTGTTTGTGTGTGTGTGTGTTTGTGCATGTGTGTGTGTGTGAATAGATAATTCCACAGCGGTGCATTATTGAGAAACATGTGACGCGAGTAACTTATGCAACAAATGTCAAAAGTAGATTCCACCGAGGCGGATGTGGACAAAGACAAAACGATCCCAGTGATTCTCCTCTGACTTAAATGCCTCCTTGTTTCCTACGAGGGCAACCAGCTCTCCCCACGAACGCCATTCATCACGCCGAGACTCCAAAGCCTCGCAGAACACAGCATTCTTGGAGAGAGATCAGTGAGCCGGTGGGATGAAGCCAGGAGGAGGAGGAGGAGGAGGAGGAGGAGCAGGAGGCTGCAGGCTTTTCAAGTTTTCAAGTGTGAACATTTTGGACCAGGTAGAAACACTTCAGTAGTGGCCTGAACACATTCCACAGCAAAGGGCTGTTCACCCACACAACAGCGGGTCAATCAGGCCGTCTCCGAACACGGGCAACACAATTATCACTTCCACCATAAAAGTGGACTCCACTCTGAGGGGGAGCAAAGAGTCAAAGTGGTACAGTAAATCAGAGGTACTTCTGGGAAAAATCTGTGTCATCAGTTGAGAAATATTGAATCTGAGTCAAAACAGAAATTCGGGAAAGTCGGGGATATTATGGAATTGTCATCGACTGCGGCCGCAGATCTTCGTGTTATCGCGATAACTCAAAAATCATATCATGGATCATTTTCAAATTTTAGACCCGCATAGACCTCAAGGCGAAGAAGCACTTGAGTGTTTTTATGAAAGTTCAGTTGTATATTTCTGATACCAGTGCGAACCTTAACTGCAAAATTGTAAGGCATTAATCTCTCAACCACCGGTCCGATTTACTCCAAATTCAGTCTAAATGGATCAACTCAAGGAAATCTATCTTGAAAAGATCCTATTTTTACCCTAGTAGCTCATTAATTCCTCACTAGAGGGATCCATCCTACGGAAAACACTGTTTTTCCAGAAAACAAAAAAAATGCATCATTGTCCAATTTCATACACACACAGACTTTGTTCCGAGGAAGAACTGGATTGATTTTGGGAATATTTTGGTTGTATTTTTCTGAGACTAGGGGGAGCTTTGGCTTCAAAAGTTTGCGGCCCACAATTTCTAAACAGTTTAGTCCCATTCAGTCCAAATACCAAACATATAAATGGACTTTAGGGGATTTCTCTTGTACGTATATTATATTTAGCACTTATAGTTTCTATTAAGGGGGAGCGGTTTCATGACTAGGAATGCTTTAACTTTGTACCAAACTCAGATGCTAGACGGCGGCGTTATCTTGATGAGCCTCCTAATTGGCTGAGTGTCACCAATCTGTGGTGGTGCATCTAAACGGCAGCAGCCACTTTTAATGTTTGATTTATACGAATAATCTAAGCGGGCGCCACTAAACAAAACCAGCAGGTAGCTGTGACAGGCAGAGAGGCGAAGGTGCAATTGTTTTGTAATGTGGCGGGGATGAGCGAGGTCAGCGGCGATGATTAAAGTGTAGGAGGCCCCATCATAGCTGCACAACAGCTGGGGCTTTTCAGTTTGCACCTTGAAACCAGCTCCAGGACAAGCATGCAGAATGGACTGCCACGCCACACCTTAATCCCTGATTTACTGCCTTTGCCACTCAGTGATTGAAAAGAGCAGCACATCTTGGCTGATCTGCTTAACAAGGAATGAGTTAAAGGCGGCGGCGGCGGCGCAGGATTAAAGAGTGAGCGTGGTTGTGTGTGAAGACTGCCAAAGTAAGCCGTCACCTACACACTCAAGTTATCTAAGTCGCTGAAGTTGTGAGGCAGACAAGCGTGGAGATGGAGAGAATGGGGGACGAGACCCCGAGCTGCGAGGTGAGGCTGAGTAAACATGCCAACGGTTTGCGCGACGCAGCTTCTTCTCTGTTGAGCTCCTGTTTACACATATAATGACTGCGATACGGACATGCACATCTTCCAAAGAGGCTCACCTACGCACTGGGAAGGCATAGACTCAGACACACACATCCAATTAAGCCGGCGTGCTTGAGATAGGCATGCTTTAAAAGCTCACAATCAGAGTTGTCTGACTTAATTAAGACTCCTACATACTGCAGCTCTAATGGCGTTTCCTCTTGTCTGAGATCCCGGTTGCACCAGGCATGAGCTCACGGGGGAGCTTGCAACAACTTGCAACACCAACAAATCCAACAGAACTCACAAACTAATACATGGATAATTTTATAACCAAATAGAGCTTAGTGCGAGGAAGAACTGGAGTGATTAATGGGAAAGCTTTGTTGGCGTATTTCTGTCTATAGGAGAAGCTTTATATCCAAAATTGTTAGACCATAATTTCTCAACCGTTGGTCTAAATAAAGTACAGACTTGGTGTATATGAATGGACTCAGAGATCTTTCATGTTTTACTTTAATAGTTTTTCATTTTACTCACTAGGGTTAGGTTGTTTGTTTTTTTAATGAAAAACACTGTTTTCCAGACATAACTCAAATTTTATACGCATATAGACCTTAATGCGAGGAAGAACTGGAGTGATTTTGGGAAGGCTCCGTTTTATATTTCCGACACTAGGGGGAGTTTAGCTTCAAATGTTTTTGCCTCATCATTAGTTAACTGTGGTCTGATTTAGTCTTAGGACTCATGGAGTTCTATCTTGTAGTATATTATATTTTACTGTAATAGTTTATATTCTTCTCATTGTGTGATTTTTTTTCATGAATAACACTTCATGAAAAAACAACAATTAGGGGGATCTATCATATTTTTAAGTTCATGTTTTACTCACATGGGGGATCTCTCTTTACGAACAATACTGTTTAATTTTAGGAGTTCCAGACAGGGGGGACTTCTTGTACAACGCGGGAGATTTGGGACTTTTTCGGGGACGTCACAAGGGTATATTGAGGTCATGCCAAAATGTTGACCCCGAGAGCAGAGTTGGGGAAGTTTGCTTATGCCACGGTACTAATTGGTGAGCCCAAAGTGATTCCCGCTGCTTGGGATCTGATTAGAAGATAAGACTCGTGGGTCTTGAGCTACAATCTCTCATCTTCTCACACACATTTCTCAAGAGATGACAATAAATGCAACCACAACTTTGTTCTAATTTGGATAGTTTCCCCAAATGAGACAAACCAGGACTGCAAATTGAAACCATTCAGACATGCTCCAGTTAATATCCTGTAACCCACTGGTCCCAAAAGTCTCAAATTTAACACTAAGTTTAATAATCTGAATTCTGACCATTCTCGTCTAATGTTGCGTCAACGGCGGGGGCTTAAAAACAACTCCATTAACATCTTCCCTTTTTCTGACAGCTTTTTCCTATCCTCCGATGAACTTCACTTAAATGTAAAAGTGCAAAGAGCTTCGGTGAAATTAAGGAAGAGATCAAGCAGAAAAGCCTTGAAACGGCGGAGCGTCGATATCCTGAGAATGCTTCAAAGTCACGCAGGAAGGATGCAGATGGTTCACAGAAAACACTGTTATAAGACATTAATAACACAATGTTTTTGTTGGATTGCATTCTGGAAAAGAAATACTGGAAGACAGTGGGGATTAAAGTTTCACTGGTCAGGTATACACAAATCAGGCAATTCATTAAATCCCAGCTGCCTAAAACTGAGTGGGTCCCATCTTTTCAGCAAAAAACATCTCTGTGATAAACGGTTCTGAAACATTTCAGAATTATAGCACCTACTTTCTCAGACATTTGTGCTAAAGTAGCTCTTCTGAGGGATGACAGAACACGGACCAGCCTCTACTCCCCACATGCAATAAACGAGTCGGTCGCATGTCGTGGTTCCACAGTTGACAAGGAGCAGCGAATAATTGCTGCAGCTCAGGAGATGCTCTGACCCATTCCCATAGCCATTACGAAAAGATCCTTATTTTTGCCAATTTTTCCTGTCTCCATCACATAAACTTCCGGACAAAATGTTCACTTGCAGCCAGGTGCCATTGTAGGACGATAATTACCAATTTGCAGAGTTCTCTGTTGGTGGTTGTAATGTTTTGGATGAACAGTGGATTTCTCAAAATAATGATGAACATTTTTGCCACAGAATTAAATACATGAAAGACTCTTCGCTTTTTCAGGACATTCATTTCAGATCAACATATTCCTTAACTAAAATATATCAAACATTGAGTTTACACTCAACAATTAATTTGGGGTGTATCGGATAGTTATTTCAAATCTATAAGGATTCAAATAATTAAAGATTTGCAGGAAATGTATTGAAATGTGGTTCCTTATAAAAGGAACATAACATATCTTTAGAATTACAATAATGTGATTGCTGGGGTTTATTTTGGAATATAAATGGGATATATAAGTCTTAAATCAAATATTCTCTTAGTGTAATCACTAGACCGACAGACAGAAGATTATAACCACTGAAAGGTGCCGTTTTTTAAGTAGAAATCAGGGGTACAAAGGCCTGAAAATCGAGCTTTCCTTCATAATTTTCAGACAGCACCCAGATCTATTCTGGTGAAAAATATACTGTCTTCATATTTCTGTGTGATCCGCGAGATATCCTGCGAGTCTGTTGCTGGTTGTGCTTCAGGAAATGTACAGAAAGGTCAGACGACGGCCGTTGCACTAGACTTATAAACCTCTCTCAGATTTGGCGAAGTGGAGGATAAGTGGATATCTTGACTTTTTTTTTTTTTTTTGACTGCCTCCTGTTTAAAAACAGCCATACGGCGAGAATTCCCACGGAAAAGCAACTGAAACCGTCTTTTCACAATGTTGCCAGATTCACTGGGCTGACCTTGAATGTAAGTAAGAGAAGCCTCTGACAGCATTTAGTGTGCATTATCTACATGAATCCGGCTATGGTTAGTCGAAGATTTGGTTTCCGTTCCATTAGATGCTTCACACTATAGTAGAAAATTTGGCCGGTTAGAATTTGAAGGAGTCAGTAATCTGTATTCTTTGGACAGTTTCTTTTTAGACAGTGACTGAGGCAGGAAGGGAAGCAGATAATTTGCCACCCTCAGCCACAGCTCAAGGGCCCATTTGTCTCATGGATTGAAATATATTGGCTTCCATTAACATCTTAGAATACAAAACAATTGTCTCGCTCTCTTTTATCACCATTTTTGGACCGGCAAGCTAATTTGAATGTGATAGCATCAATCGATAAGTCAGAATTCAGAGGTTCATAGAGCTCAGGGAAGACAGGATCTAATACGACGGCATGGTCACCGTCACAAGCATCGCTCGCTGCCAACATGATTAATGAAAACTAGACCAAAAGCCTCACATTAAAGCATGGCAGATTTTAGAAGATGGGATTCTGCAGGAAAATGATGGGCTACTTCAACCAGGTTGGGGATGAGTTGAAATGATTTTAAAGGTCTGGGTCCTAACATCACTTGTTCACGAGTGACAAGACAATAGACCGTCAGATGGAAAGACGGTTTTGGTGGGACATCGGCAGTAATTAGTAAGTAGCCATTGCATTGTGATGAAGGGAAAACTGGATTGCAAGATAAAGCCCTGACTTTATCAGTCAATCTATATTCTATCCGTGAACTATGCTCATGGTCTCCTGGTCCGAAACCGACAGAATCGGTCGGAGAGGAGATCGGACATTCAGGGAACTCACCCGCTCGAATACGACCTACACGCTCACCACCGAAACACCATCAAACATCTCGCAAGTAAACCAGAACACCTATACTGCATGATCTTGGACTGTGGGAAGAAGCCAACAAACACGGGGAAACAAATCCTAACTCAACAGCCTGAGTTCTGAATTATCTTTATATGTAAGATAATTAAGGTAATAAGGTTTTCAGTTATGTTGTGTAACATTCCAACTATTAAATGTCTACATGGATTAAAACCTGTTCAGTTGTAAGTTATCCCAAGTGTTCCTAACAATATAGAAACCCAGCGATGATCCATAATTTCATTCAAGTAACGATTTCTATAATTGTCTGACACTTTACTTCCCAGGAGGAACCTCACAAGCATGACTAATTGTAATGCGAAAAGAACATTTTTTTAACGATTAACTGACCAGTTACCACTTGTGCTTCAGTTATGGGTTTAGATTTTCTTTCTTTCAGAAAATAAATATTGCGTAGGTACATTTAAAAATGTTTGCGTTTAACCATGTAATTGTATAATTGTATAATTGTTCATTACTGTGATGTTGTGGGTGGTTCTGCTCACTCTGCAGGGGGGTAGTCAAGGTAACCTGCAGCACCTGAGACTACGGAGTGTTCTGAGCTTATTTAAGGCTGGCTGCTCGACACCTCACTATCTCTGCTTTTCCTGCAGCAGACCTCTGCTCCTCTCCACAGGCGAACCAACGCCTGCACTGTTTAGTTCGTCTTAGTTTATCCTGTAGCTTTGTCTTCCGCCACCCATATCACCCAAATCTACCACTCAGCCACATTTCACACCAGTGATTCACTGATTATTCCACACACCGTGTTGAGAATATTAAAATTTGAATCCAGCGCTTTAATTTGTATTGTAATTATAATTGAATTTTCAGTAACTGAAAAATGATTCGATTGACTGCTAGAGTGTGAGCTCCCTGACCTGGCAGGGTGAGGACAAATGTGTAATAACACTTCTATTACACAGTTATTACATTATATTTAGACCTGAATAATTAATAGAACACATCTACTTACACATGTTGGATCACTAGAATTTACATCTAGCATTAAGACGTAGAGCAGAAGAGTTGTATTTACTGATACATATGGTGATATAAATCATAAATAACATTGTAACCACTCACCAGTAAATTGCCCATAATTGAATTTTCTTATTACCACGGTACTTATCAGTAGGTAGAATAAATAAGGAAGCCGGTGAATCTTTTTCTCTTGAATTGATTAGTTGTACGCAGTGAATACGAAAAAATGTAAGAAGTAACATTGACAGGGGCAAAGGTGACGGTTAGATTGGGCGGGAGGATCTCCAGACATGCACGACGGTTTTGGGCGTTCCTGGTCTGGAGTGGGTAGAACCTACCAAAAGGAAAACTGGTGAGCTGATGAAAGGGTCATGGTCACACTCATGCGTGTAGGAAGCGAAGGCCATCGCTACTGTTCATTAATGCTGGTTCTGATAGAAAGGTGCCAGAAGACACAGTGACATCACAGCCAGCTGCATTTGAAGCTGCAGAGTCGGACATCGAAACATCGAAAGCCCATTTTGACCCCGTGACCTCATTACGTCTACTGAAATTGGCACTTCAGCATCAGACCTGGACTAACCAGCAACGGAAAAAGATGACCCGATCTACTGAATGAATGTTTTCTTTGACTTCACATGGAGGGCTAAGTATGTGTACATCACTAACTTGAGAAATAGATGGCAAAAGGATGCCTTGTGGGAAGAAGGCTACTGGAAGCAGTGTGATGTTTTGGACAACGTTCAGCTGGGAAACTTTGGGTCCTGCCAACGTTCATGTGGACGTTACTTCGACATGCAACTCTGGTGAAGACGAAGTCCACTTTTTCTTGGAAGCAGTAACCGTTTATGCAGTGGCTTCTTTCAGTCTGATCCATGGAAGTCCCACTCTGCAACCTACAGACCTCGATGCAGACCTTGTGAGGTCTTTTGGAGTCCATGCCTCGACAGTTCATCACTAAGCCCTGAAGAAACTGACGAAACGGCTCTATTAAGTTGTTTCTCTGGCATATGGCTCAGGCAGCTTGGGCCCTTTATGCTTTAAAGAAAATGACTACTCTTCAATTTATGGCATCACTGCAGTTATAGGACAATTCAGGTTACCTGATTCGTATATATTTACTTTTTTGTAGTATAAAGTATTAGGATAAAGTTTTTATAAGCGTTTCCTTTTAAGGAGGAAAAAATAAAAATGACTCAGGTGACTTCTTTAAGGAGAATGGGGTTTAAGTGGACATAAGCTGCAGTGGACATTATTCTTAAACAGACAAAACAAAGTGCAGAGCCTACAGAAAGAAAAAAATCAACTGGCAGCAGGGTCCGGCAGCAATGTTTGACCTACTGGGAAGAAGAAACGGTCCACACTAGGCTGATATCTAATACTCAATGATACGATGGCTGCTTAATCGCAGAAGATTCTTGATACATCTGTGCAAGGGCAAAGTAATAATCAGTCACAACCACTACGAGGTGTAAGACTTTAATTGTTTAGTGATAATTGAAGGGAAAATTTTAATTTTGTCAGCGGCGGACAATCTTGGCAGCGCATCCACAGATTATTTTTCGGAAGAGCTAGCGATATGACACATTTCTTTAAGGCACTGATGCGGTGGAAAGCTCAGCGAGGCGCAAGCAAATGGACCTTGAGTTAGAGTAAAGCTCTAGCCAGGGTCAATAATAACTTCCGTACTATCATATTCACTATCATGAAAATAGCATTTTGTCCCTGCCACATTTCTGCCACTTTTCTTATCTCGGATTCCGTTGCACCAAAGCTCCGGCTGTATGTCAGCGCCTCAGAAATAGAGCGCTCCATCCGGCAACATTAAACATCCCGAATCAAAACAAATACAAAGGGAGCTCAGTCTGAGCTGTAGAGCTGCCACATTACGCCGTTAAAATGTCAAGGATGAAGAAACCAGACACTTCAACACAGGATGAGTGATGAAACAAAGGGTTCAAGTGAATTTAAAGTGAAGCCAGGAAGATCCGTCACTGACATTTTCCTCAGCGTCGTCTGATCTGGCTTTAAGCTCACATAACGGTTCCGCTCTGGAATGACGAGAAGTTTCGTTTACTCCTCTGTCTTCGTTTGTCTCCTCATTTTGCAAATCCATCTTAATCGCCTTACAGATACCAGAGGTCTTTTTCTTTGCTCACTTACTCGGTACCTGTGAATACCGACAAGGACATTTGCTGAATCCTCGAATTAACCAGTTACTAACTCCTGATCTCTGATAATTAGGGCGTCCACACCCAGTTTCACCACCTGCAATGGCAGCTAGATATGTCCCCTCTTTATCGAAACAAGACCTCCGACTGCAGGGATATTTGGGTTGGTCGAACAGTGGGTTAAAGAAACTGTCACACCTGAAAGTCAAAGTTCAGGGTTCTGTTGCTTCATACATGGTGATCTGGTCGGTTACGGTTTTACATTGCAACTTTGCAGTTTGCTAAGTACGTTTTCAAGCCAATCAATCATTCCTGATGATTGATTGGCTTACAGATCGGCGTGCATCTGACATCAGTGCACTCTTAATTTGAAATTTTTTTTCCCAGCTGATTTTCCTACATCAGACAATTGCTATCAAATAATCCGCCTATCCAGTACTACTGAGACTAATTTAACCCAAAAACCTTCTTCCCTTTGTTTTTCTTCTTCTTTTGTTAATTGGCAGCCCAAAAAAATTTGACCCAAAACACTGTAAACAAACAGAACCATGGCTCATTTTGATCTGGACCAAGACCACCTCATTTTGTTGGACCCAAGTCCGGCTTTTTATCTTGGTCCAAGAGGAGTTCCACATCTGCAGTTTTTCTTCACGTAAAACTGAACAGTTCAAAATCTGGTCCAAAGCAGAGGGGGCTGCTCGCTAAAGCAGTTTCACGTCACGGTTCTCGTTATTTAAGAACCGTCTTGTAGTATTTTTTGGATACTTTCATCATTTCCGCCTTTGTTGTCGGACTTAGATTAGATTAACTCGGACGAAATATTCAGTAGCGGAACCTTCCCTGGGCCGACATCTGCATCATTTAGCCGGACATTGGTCTAATTGAAAAAAGGAAGTATTTTGGTCTGGATCAAAGTCGACCATGTTTTGGTTAGTTTAGAGCATAAAACCAATTTTTACGATTGGTTTGGATCGATGACAGGAAGATACAGGCGGCTAACGCCACCAGGAAACAAAGTAAGGATGATGTTAAAAAAGTTTAATTAAAAAATGCCCCAAAATAAATAAAATATGCAAATAAATAATTTTAAGTAACCCAGACTTAATTTAAATTTTAAGTCTGGGTTGTTGTTTTTTTCACTTTAAAAACATGCTTGATCAAACCATTTGTCATTTCATGGTATATTTAGACCGTATAAGGTATTCAATTAATAAATGACCCAAGGAAATAAAATACGTCAAGCAATATTTTACCTTTTTTTTTTTCTTCTTGGATAGGGCATTTAAGGGATAAGATGTGGAAAGACAAAAACACAACGGAAAATGTGGCCAATCAATTCCACAAAATATTTGAAGATTAGTTTTCAAACCAGGTAGAGTCGAAGGAGAAAAGAAAGACTGGGTAGAATTAATGCGAGAGGAGGAAATGGAGGAACTCCAGCAATTACCAAAATCAAACTACACGGACGCAGAATCATCCCTGTCGCTCACTTCATAGATAATGACATCGGACATTTTAATGGAACCCTGAACTGGCATATCCCTGGTTTTCATTTGAGAGAACTGGTCATCAAACTGGTAATAGATGTGTCAAACCAATACATCTCTGGACACGTCCAACCCCATTCCTTAAATAGCCGCAGGACTTTAAAAATGAAGCTTTGCGAGTGTCTGCTGTACAAGATGTGATGTATTCTATCAAATGCAAAGTGGGAGGCTTGAAAATGGAGCAACGTCCTGTTCTGCAGCACAATCATGCAGTGCACTTAGGGATTATTATGTTCCATGACGGCCTCCCCCATGGATACATCTAATGTGACCGTGCATATCTCTGCTCAGAAAAGACATGTACGTGAACGTTTTTCAAGACTTGAAACGGCAAGCATGCACATTTCGGAACGTTTCTGAGGATGAGGTTTGGTGGGATTCCATATTCTTCTACTTGTCATGAACCCAATGAAAACACATAAACGGACAATTAATAGATCTCAATAACCAGCGTTGGTGTTAATATTTCCTAAAACACCAGCTTTGGTTCAGTCCTTTTTTTTTTACCCAATAGCGTATGTAGCGAAAAAAAAGGATGAGGAATTGTTTTTGGCCCCTCCTCTCCAAATTCCACGTTCCATCATGTCGCCCAATAGGAGCAGAGAACCCAGCAGCAAACATGGCGGTGTGAAAGAGAGGTGATGCTGTTAGAGCTGCCAGGTGGAAGCACGAGACAAAAGAAGGTCACAGTTGTTTTTCTGCCTTTTTAGGCCTTTCCAAACACAAGCCAGAATCTTAAACACTCTCGAACTCTTCGGATGATGCCTTTCGTATGCATTTTAATTCCCAGGTGTCTGTCGCATGATGGCCTCACGGTTGAACCTATGATTGGTTGGGGACTTTCTGATATGGTTCTCACCCAAGTCACGGCAATCATTCAGGACTTTAGAATCACCCAATCTGACCACAGGGACCTTAAGAGACTGGAATATCTTGTGGTCTAAACCCACCGTTAAGCTGCGTTAACAACAAAGACGAGGTAAGTGACCACGTTGAACTATTCGAGTAGCTCTTCAGGCATAAATGTCACCACAGGATAAACTCACCAATATATACCCTTTCTTTCCTCCATTTCCAACACAACGGCTGCCTTGTTCTCTTTGTGGTAAAACTTATGCCGGTTTATCTGAGCTCAAAACAGCATCCAGAAAAAAATACAGAAAGCAACATGAAGTTTGTGTTCCATTGCCACAATCCGATCCTACCGAATCCATTAGTCTAATTATTGTTTCATTCAATCTTTCCCATCTTCTGCGTGTTACTGTGTAACGGTTTTGTGAGGCACCTCTGCCGAAACTAGGGCCGAGCAACATCGACGACAATTATGAGCCAGTATTTCTATCTCCCAGGATAATAATAGGTTTGGATCTTCACCTCAGCAGTAAAATTGAAAGGTCTGGCTGCTGAAGTCTCGTTGATAATAACAGAAATTTAGACGACTTCTGAATCCTTAAACTTGACTTTAATAGACAGTATGAACTTGTGCAAAAGCGGCTAGTCAAAGAAGCAGATTGATTCAGTTTTGGTAATCTGTCAGCTGAGGAGACCAGGTCAAGGCAGAATGTCACAACAGAGATAAATTCTAGCTTCTGAGTTAATCCCAAAAGACGATTCCGTGCTGTTTGCCTTATTTGCTTTTCCTCTGATAGTTAAGAACATAGGAGAAAATACCAAGAACCATATCTCTGGACTGAAGCTTGATTTGTACAATAACTGCTAGCATTAAGCATCGGAGCCAATTCTGTTGGACCACAATGACTTGCATTTTAAGGTTATTGTTAGTGATGATTTGGGACATCAAGATTCAAACTCTATTTTCCAAAATCATTCCAAACGAAGTAAAGGCAGTCCAGAATTTATACCCCACAAAACAAGCCTGGCACCCTGTCAGTGTCACGCTGTATGTAGAATCAGAAAAGTTATTTCTGTGCCTGTGTTGTGTTTGGTGTTTCGGTGACAAGCAGAGAGTTTGATTGTGCCGCGTTGAAGATTCAAGAAGAATGAAATTGGTGTGATTCAGCAATTCTGTGAGATATAACCTTTTTTTTCTGCCAGTCGCATCTGACCAGTTAAGCTCCATTTTGGCTCCAGCCGTCACAAATCAAGCCCGAACTAAACCCACATTTGTCTGTATTGACTTGAGGTAAACATTTATTTTTCTCAAACTACTTCTGTTTCTACCTTTGGTGAATGCCTTTAAAGTATCAAACCCATTGGCCGTGACCTGCACACTTTGCAGGACGGGCTGCACTTTGAACCATCGATCCAACAAAGCACGGCCCTCGTGTGAAAAACACCTTCCAAATTATACCCTCCATCCCTCAAGCCTTTTCCTCTTTGTCTACTGATGGCTTCCAGTGTAGAGTGGAGGGGGGTGTATTGGGGAGTGCTGGAGGGGGGTGCAAATCCATTGTGTTTCTACTGCTGACTTAGCCAGAACCAGAGTGAGAAGTATCTCTGTTATGGGCACACTGGCTCAATGCATCACCTTAATCGCTCTCGCCTCACATTTCAGCGGCTTGAAATGTTCACCGGAGGTGACAGCAACAGCAACAGGATGCACGCTCGGCCAATCCCTCCTCCATCACCACTACCAACAGATATCAAAGAAAGTGCTTACCTAGAAGAAAAGAGAGAAGAAGAGAGAGAAGGGGGTTACTAAGTAAGGCACATGCAGTATGATACAACATGTAATACATGAGTAGTAACATGATTCATCTCATTTAGCAGTAACTTATATGGCATAAGAAAAGGTTCCTATATGGGTGGACCGCTCAGGTAAATTAAGACCCGTCCAGATAGATAAAATCGATTTTATTTTATTTTTTCAAGCAATACTCAAGTTTGTCATTTTGTAATGCACACAAGTCTTAAATAGCCAAAAGAGCAGCGACATGCGGCATGCGGACCAATGGGAACAACCAGAGACTGCAGTTTTATTTTGTAATTCTGCTCTCCGTGAACGTTAGCCTTCACTTTAGCAGATAAACAATTCTTCAAATGAGAGACAAAGGCTTCCAGGTGCGGTCTAAAATGTTTATTGCCTCACAAAAGTACGGAAAACAATTAGGCCTCGATCTGTTAGCTCAATGCTAATATATAACAAGAATTGCCATGTATATGCCAACAGATTTTTCTATTGACGGTGCAGCAATACTCAAACAATAAAAAAGTACAAATCATTTAGTTCACTTTAGAGATATTTGCCAGTTAAACTTGGGGACATATTTGAGCTCTGAATATTTGTTTAATGATAAAGACAGACAAACTACTAACTACGGACTCATTTCCAACTAATTTCATCAAGTCAGAACACATAAGCAATGCCGACCAACATTACTTCCGCTGTGATCTTTCAAAATCAGCGCACTTAAGATTTTTTGTGAATTTTTGTGATGGGGACTTTTCGGGTGTACACCCTCGCTGTTGGGGAATGACAGCATAGGCCTATTTTTTTTTTTATATATAATTGCTTTCTTACCTTTAGATGAATATGAAAAAAAAATTAGTTTAAGGAGACCTTAATATTTCAAAAAGGAAAATTCTACGACAGGAGGATAGGTCATATTTCAGCTGCTGCACAAATTAATAACTCGCCGTCCAAAATAGACGAGCTGTATCTGTTATCCGTTTGAGCTTTTCCATAATTTAAAATGTATCAGGAGAGAGAGAGAGGGGAAAAAAAAAACAGAATTAGTTTGACTTTAATTAAAAATTTGATGCGTCCATTTTCATAAGGGTTATAGTTGGCACACTGCTGGTACATAGATTTATTTTTTTTCCCTCAAAGACTTGAATTTACACAATTTCCTCTCGTTTGGATATTGGTTTCTTGAAGGTCAGATTTAGAAGTACACTCTGGTCAGAACAAGTTCGCAACAAGTATTAACTCCAACTGACATTAGCACAGCATTTTCAAAGACTTCAGTCCATAACTCACAGACCGTAACTCCCATGGATCTGAACCTATGAACCTGGTATTTGTAAAAAGCTGTGATTTCCCTCAGGCCTACATGTTCAAGGCCAAAAACATGACTTCAAAGCGTGGAGTAAAGAGCAATAGCCCTCGAAAAAACAAAAAAAAAAAAAAACATGCTCTGCTGCAGCTTGCAAACTCAAACCAAAACTTAATGTCACAGAATTACTACATCTATGTAATTCAAAAACAGAGAAAATACAAATGTATACAGATAATACTGGAAAATAGATGAAAGAGAGGTTCAATTGATCTTTTTGAATCTTCACTGAGATGTTGTGTCCTTTTCTAAATCACAGATATTATTACATCCAAGATGAAGCAAACAGTGGAGTCTCTTTAACATTTCCTGGTTGATTTAAACGCCTGTGAAGTACATCTCTACATCTTTACTAGTGTCAGTCTATGAAAAGAATATTGTTTCTGTTTTAGAATGAAGAAAAATGTCTTTCAAAATCCACAACAACCAGCCCTCACCAGGTATTACCCCTGGCAATGTATATATATATATATTTATGCCGGATATGCATATGTATACGGATTGCCGAAGATTTAGAACCTCTAATTAAGGTAATCCTACTAATATCGGTTATTTGACTGAATACTTTCCCGAATGTGTGCTCACACAAAATGTCTCAGCAGGTAATGTTGAGTCACATGACTCTGCCTAGTTGAAACTAAAAAAGAATACCGTGTCTGACATTTAGGAGCAATTTAACTAAAATTAGGCCTGCGGCTGACATCCCTGAAAAGCCCCCCAACCCGTAAATCTTAGAGCATATCTTAGAGTGTGAGGTAAGATCCCTTAGTGAACCCAATGAAAGAAGGGAAATGTCCTTGAGTCAATTCATATGAGCTTAATTAAGACACAATTGGAATTGTGGTTGGAAAGATATAGATGAGAAACTACTTTCCTCGGAAGGCCCCCTAAAGAGAAAAATATAAACTACTACAGTGAAATAATAATATATTCCCGACATTTCAAGGATATAATGGAGTTGTAAAACTGTAAAACCACCAACTGATTAATAATTTCCACTCACAGTGCCGAGTATGAAGAGTTCATGGCTTAAAAAAAGAGAGATAGACAAACGACGAAAAGTTTCGGGGATGCAGCCGTCGCTAACATTTACATTTACAAATGTCACAAAATATGCAAAGGATTCAAGACTATGAAAGAAATAGCAGATGCTTTCACATTTTAAACCGGGAAACAAACGGCTCCTGTAGGTACTGTCGAACATAGTGGCATGAATCAGTACGTTAAAACCCTCAACAAAAGATGTGTTGGGCCATTGGAGAAACTGCTGTGCCCCCAAAATATACAGGAATTGTTTTGAAAAAGAAGCTGCTTGACTAAAATCTATTTAGTAAATGGCAGCCATTTTCTGTTCTCTGGCTGGGTAGAACAGTCTGGCCATATTTGCGTGTTAAATTGTCTTATTGTCTTAATATTGCATTGGAAACTGCGCAGCAAATATGTAAAGTGAACATTTTTCCTTAGAACTGAATAAAAAGAACAAATGTAAACACTGTAGAAAAAAAATATTTCAGTGCCTAAAGCTAGTGCAACTAATTTGTTTAAACATTTGCAAGATGATCACACTGTCGAGTATGAAAGGCGCATTGGTTCAAAAAAGACCAACAATCACCAAAGTGCTTCCATAGTGCGGCTGTCGCTAACACGAGTATTCACAAATGCCAGGCAGAACAATGGAGCCGTATATTACACTGTCTCGATGATAAACACAAAGATGCCAAGAGAAAACCTATTTTCCTGATAAGCATGTGTCAGAATTGTGCCCAGAGAAGAAAATCACAAAGACGTTTTGATTTCATCATCATCCTGACTGTTGAGATGGTGTTTTTTTTTTTTTTTTTTGTTTGGAGGTGTTTCTCAAATGTGTTCAGCTCCTCCACTCCTGCCGTGGCGTGGACCTAATAAAGAGGCCGATTTTAAAACACAGCTGATTTATTGTGACTGTTTCTGAATAACTTTGTAGGAGCCTGATCACAAAATTAGGCCAGCAATATGCTGATGTAGCATCATAAGCCTCTAGTGGAGCTAGTCACTTAAAGGGTGATTCCACTTTATTGCAGCCATTCCCATAATGTGGCTATAGCAGCTCAATGGGTCGGACTAACTGTCCACTCAGTGGAAGAGAATCTGGGAGAGTGCACAAAAAAACATTATCTATGTTGGTGTAAGCTGCAGTTTTCCGAATAAATGTCTTTTCATGAAAAAAATCACATTTGTCTCAGTTTGATATAAAATATATACTATGTAACTGGAACTGCTATTTCGGCTAATTGCTTCAATTTGGATGTTTTTAGATGATTCCATAGATGAGAGGATTTCCAGGTGGATTTTTTTACAAGAACTGAATTCTTTAGAATTTAAACAAACTTCTGCTACTACAGCCAGCCTCCTCAACGGGACCACAGAAGACCATATTAGTCCTATTTCATCTTTCCTTCATCGGTTTCATGTTACTTTTAGAATTTATTTCAAGATTTCATTGATAACATTCAAGGTCCCTGTTCTTGCTCCAAAAATAAATCTCCGATCCCCTACACCTTAATTACCAGGAAGAAGTCTGAGGACCAAGGCCCTGTTAGCTGTCCCCTAATGCAGGCCAAGAGTAAGTCTCGGTGCAGGCCCCCACCCTCTGGAGCCACCCCCCTAAGGACATCAGCGAGATCCACATCTATTAATCTCCTTTAAAAACATATTTTCTTGTAATGGGCTGAGGTCTGGCTCTTCTTAACCTTTTTGAATGCATTCCTCGTTTTATTGATTGTCTACATTTTATGATTTTTTATTCTTTATTTTAATATTTTCTCATTTTATCCCTGTCTGTTGTTTTTTTTTTTATTTTGTGCCGTAAAGCACATTGTAACGATGTTTGAAAACTTCTCTAAAAATGAAATAAATTTTTATTAATATTATTATTATTATTATAAGGGCCAGAGCATTTAGCTGTACGGGGGCCGTATTGTAATTTTGCAAGGAGTTTTAATCATACTTCCAAATGAATTTCCTTTTAAGGAGCTTTATCCTGCTCAATAAACCATCAACCTTCGCGGAAGAGTCAGTTGTGGCGAAAAGTATGTGTGTGTGTATGTGTATTATAGGCCCCAGCAAACGGCCCAAATAATAATAATAATAAGTTATCCTTTATTAATCACATACAGTCATACACAGTACAACATAATGAAGTGATTTCTCTGCAGTTGAACCATCCCCGAGGGAGCAGGAGGCGGCCACTCTGAAGCACCCGTGGGTGTATATTGGGTTCAGGGTCTTGCTCAAGGACCCTACGGTATTTAGAGTTGCTGGGGCTCGAGCCGCTACTTTCCGATCTTCCGATGCGAGATAGCCGCTCTATCAACTGAGCTAGCCGCTCCATTAAAATGGGTCCAAAGCGCCTTCTAGGCTACTTAAAAACAGCAAAACCACGGACCCTGTTCGACCTAGAAGCATGAAATTCGGTAAACAGGTTTATCATATCAGGTCCGAACAAAAAGTATCATGCTATGATGCAAACTTAACTGAAAGTCTGTTATTTTGGATTCAAATTTACAAATATTTTTTGCGGTTCCAGGCGTTGTACGTTCAAGGTCTCTTCCTGGGGATTGAACACAATTAAATTTCAAATTTGGTGATTGACATGTTGAGACCATAAGGATTAAAAGTTATCATAAGCTTGAGATTTTGAAAAAAAATTGTCTGGAAGGTCTTGACATTAAAAGAGTTCCAAAATTGTCATAACCCCACTTTCAATCATCTGATCTGGCTCCATTTTCCCATGTTGGACATGAGTCCCACCCTGACAACTTATATGACAATATGTCGGTGATAGTGCCACCTACTGGAAATAGGAAGTAAGTAAATGACAAAAATAATTTGAATAATGTGAAATGTAGGCGGTACTTTCCTTTTGCAGTGTGCGCAAGGTCAGATCCCTAGTTGATATGCAGGTTTTTATCATTATTCTGAGTGTTTGGGTTGCTTTGCAGAACAGCTAGCGGATTCTTGCTGAATGTGTGAGGCAACCATAAATAGCCTCACACATGGATGTGCAAGTTGAACTGGATGGGGTTAGCCAAAGCAGGCCAGGTTGCCACTTTAATGGCTTCCTTTCTGCTAGATTTGGAGAAAAGCACTCAAAGCGGTTCACGTTAAAATCCTATTTTATGATATAAAAGCAATATAACCAGTCGGCGATTTCTTGCAAGAGTTTAATAAAAAAAATAAAAAAGTATTACAACATTAGAAAAATCCTCGGGACACGGTTGTTACTGTTGAGTTCTGATGAATAAAACATCCATTTCGTTTTATATATTTTTCTAATTTTTGCCAAATCCGTTTCAGGTTGAGTTAGTTTTAGTCACCGCTGAGAGAACTTTCACATCTGACTAATCTATATGAACGTCGTTAGGGAAGAAATGCAAAAATCGTGCCAAAGGAATATTAAATGCCTCTAACTGACATGGGAGTAATAAAGAGAGGCAGCTCAAATTGCCCGAGAGGACCGCTAATGTAGAAAAGTGATAGGAATGGGGTTAAGATATTTTAGTCAGTCAGCGGATGCAGAGCCTTTATTACTGGGCTTCATTTATTCCAAAGGCACCAGACCTTTCTTCTGAATCAAGATTGACGGCAGGTTAAGGCATTGCTGGGATTGAGGCTATCGTCCGCATGGGAGAAAAAATATCTCAGCTTGACTAAAAAGTAGACTGAGGCCTTCTAGGGGCAAAACTATATTCCAAAAATATCCCAAAATGTGTTTTTCTCTTCTAAGAAAAAAGGTTGTCAGGGCTGCCGAAGGTCAATATTTCTAACCCGCCGACGGTGAAGGCTCCTAGCATATTTCTTTTCTCAAGCTAGCCAAAGGACCAATGTAAAACACGAAGAGTTGTCTGATGAATGCACTTGAAGGACAGAGTTGGATAAAGGTCATATTTAAAACTGTCTCCCAATATTCTTTGGCATCTTGGTACGAAAGATCTTTGAATGCAGAGGGGGGTAAAAAAATATATACGGAAAAAATAAACTTAATTGTCCAAAATGTGGAATTTTTCCTTTTGGCTTCACCTTAAAATCCTTTTGTAGAAAGGCAGTACATCGTCACTGCATTCACGGTATTAAAAAATACAATTCACTAAACTAAATGAGACAGGACTCATATTCATCGAAACAAAGGTGAATGTTTGAAATTGACAGATTTTGGAATAAAGAAGATTTTGTCGATATTTTATCTCGGATCGGTAAAGATAAAGTAATCTCCATACGTCAATGACAGACCAAAGGAGCCGACGAAACAGACAGGAAGCAGGAAATTAAGGAATAAAGAGAAAGTGGTTATGAAAAGCAAGCCTTGCCATGACTGATTGTCTGGCGGGAGTTAAAGATTAAGGTTAAAGTGAAACAAAAGTTAATGCAAAATGTTATTATGTGGATTTGAATGAAAGTTCAAAAGCGAACAAATAGAAACTAAATGCCCCCAGCATTGAGGTAGACCAAAACCACAGTCAGAGGTGAACGAGCAATATGAAAGATAAAAAATTAAAGATAATATTTCTTGTTTAAATGTGCCTAAATATGCAAGAATAAGCAAATAAAACACGTCAATTATGAGATGCACACTTAATCAACAGCAATGCATCAGTGGAGTTCTGTTCGGCTGTTTATGAGCAGATATAGATAGACTATACCCTCAAATCTGGGAATACAGTGATATGGAAATCTACAGTCATTCATTCACTTTGTTTTTGTCACCTCTTATCTTGTTCAGGATCCACTGGGAGGCAAGTTGGGTGAGCGGAGCTTACCCCAGCTGACATAGGGCGAGAGACGGGGTACATCCTGGACGAGTCACCAGTAGATTACAGAGACAGACAACCATTCATGCTCACATCTACAGGCAATTAAGAGTCAGAGATTCACCTTAAGTGCATGTTTCTGGGCTGTGGGAAGATTTCAGGTTAACCCGGAAGGAACCCACTCAAAAAAACAGGGAGAACATGCAAACTCCTCACAGGAAGGCCCTGAGGCAAGAGCTGTGTTCGAAAATGGAAACCTCTAGCTGTGAGGCAACTGTGCTAAACATTACGCCACCTTTAGGGGCCCTACAAGGCATTTGTGAAATTTTATTAAATGAAAATATTTTTAAAAAAAGAAACGATTTCCCACAACGTTAATATGGATGTATGGACAAGCTCCCTTAAATGCTCATCCATCATTGAGAGGGTTGGCGGTTCAATCCCCAGACCTTCCATGCGGTCTACGTGTTGTAGGGTCCTTCACTGGAAAAACTCAGCTTTCAAAGAGAAGAAAAACTACTGATAAAACAGGAGCAAGTAAGTGTAGCCAGACTGAAAACAAGTATATTTGTCTTGACACAAAGAGAAATATTAAAGATTCATTTAGTAAATTAGTAGGGGAAATGTGCTTAAAATCAGCAAATGCTATGCCCATCATCTTGAAATAAGGCTATTAGTTGGATAATTTATCTATTAACAAAGGAACCCTGCAGTTAAAATAAGTAGTTTTGCTCCTTCCTAAGAAAGGATTTAAGAATTAATCGAAATGTAGGAAAATAGATGAAAAGGAAAAGACGCTTGAAATAAGAAACTCTGACTTTGACAAAGCAGTTTTGCTCTTTGTTGATCAAAAAGCCATGTGATTATGGTAATTGCAGTTTCAAGCATTAGCTCACTTAGAATGATTAACAACATCTCGATAACAAGTTATAATCCCTTCATAACATAATAAAGGACAAAAACACTCGAGGCAAGTGAAGTGCTGTAATTTAAAAACTGCCAGGTAAGAAAAATTACCTTTTCAGACGAGATAAACAAGATACCCCTAGAATTTTTTTTTTTTTTTTAAGGTTTGAGCCTTGCACAACTTTTCTTCTTGAACCCAAACGTCAGGGTTCCTCCACCCAGTTTGGGATGAGATTGAGGTGGGACCAAACCTGATCATATGGGCTCTAGTTATGTTTAGTTAAACATGAGGATTTGCAGCGATCTATTTCTGAACAGACTTCCCAGATATTAGCAGGATTAACGGCGCTGACAGCCAGTGCAGTTTCATCAAATCGCAGGTGGTACCGAGGCTGTGCTCCATGCAAATCAGGCTGCGGGGAAAAACACAGACTGATATTGCCTTCAGGAGAAAATGTCAGGCTGCGTGCTCGTCTCTCCAAGACAAAATCTTTGAGGGATGTGGATGACAGAACACCAATCACGATTAGACTTGACAGGGAACTAACCAATTAAAGATCACTTCCACCTGCCCCGCCCGTTAAATCCCGCTCCCTTAAAGTGGGCCCGCTTCGGTCGCAAATAATTTACAAGAGTGGAAACATTTTAAGAAAAAATGACTTGGAAATTTATTTTTGAATTGTAAGCAAGACATTAAACAGTCCAAAGGTCTCCTGAAAGCCAGCGCATGGCTGTCGAAATGTTAATTGCCTGAACAGCCCGGCAGATGATGCAGAACATGGCTTTCGCCCTTCTTCTTCCATACATAATTCATGCTATTGACTGGAGAGGCAACGGCACTTTCATGCACCAAGCTCACAGAGTGGTGCCACTTTCACACACCGACGCAAGCCAACAAATCCACACCAACTGTGCAGTAACGCTTAGCACACAATTGAGGTTGGCGCGAATGTCCTGACAAGACACAGCATGCTCACATTCCTGGTACTGGCATGGATGCTGTCGCAGACGACCAAACGCACAAGAAAGAACCAAAGAAGAGGAAAAAGTTGTGGCCTTAATGTCTGATGGTATAATCACAGGTCCCACACTGTGTTACATCTACAGAGTTTGGCTTTGCCTACGCTGTCATCCCTGACAGGAAGAATGTATCCCCCAGAGCCCTGCATTGTAAAAGCAATGTATGTGACTCATTAATAATCTCAAACAGTCCATCTTAACTCAACCTAACTATTTGTATGGAGTCAGCAATATGCTCTAAGACTCCCATAGTGACTCAATGATGAAGATAAATACAGTTAAATAGTTTTTCTGAGCTCAGATATTTCCTTGTTTCAATTCATATTATTTAAATCAAGACACAGTTGTTATAGTTACAATTGTTATTCACTTATAGTTGGAAAGCAGAGGTAAAAACAATGTTGTTTTTTTTGGCAAAAAACGCCAAACTTAGTTAGTGTAATAAGAACAATTACGGTACAATATGACACCAGCTTGATCTCTTTGAAGCGGTTCATATGAGGTTAATTCGGACTAAATCGAACCAACAGTTAAAAAAAAAAGTGTTCTAAAAAAAAAGAGCTCCCCCTAGTGAGTAAAATCTGAACTTTAAGAATAAAATATAATGTAAAAGATAGATCTACTCGAGTGGAGATAATTCCGACCAACTGTTCGGGAAATCTATCTGAAAAAACTTTTTTTTTCATAAAAAAACTCCCCCTACTGAGTAGAAGGGCAACTGTTAGAGTTAAATATCATATATTTATGATATAGATCTCCTTGAGTCGATTCATATGCACCAAAATTGGACCAAATCAAAGCAATGGTTCATAAGATATGGCCCCGAAACTTTGATTTTGGAGATAAAGCTCCTTCTTGTGACAAACACATGGAACGAACCATTCCCAAAAAATCCATGCAGTTCTTCCTCACCCTAAGATCTAAAGGAATGTAAAATTTAAAAAATGATCCATGTAACAGTTTATGAGTTATCGCGTTAACACACAGCAATGACTTTTTTGGATAATATCCCCCGTCTTTTCAGGGATAAAGTTATTCATCGTCTGAAGCATCAGTCCCACTGGGATCATTAAATATAAATTCATGTTTGCCACTCAGTCAGATCCCTTATTGCAGTATCCAACAACTGCTGCCACAGAAGCAGCTTCTGGCTCCTTCTGGGTACCAAACAGCCTGCTGCCACCACAACCCCCCCCCATTTGATTAACCTCGCTGCCAAACGGCCACCACCATATGACTCCTGCATTTCCCTGGTTGGAGTTAGGCTGACAACAACACACTGACGGTACAGCAAATTGCGAGAAAATGTGAGAGAAAATGAATCGAAAAGACGACTGGTGCATTTTAACAGAGATCTTTTCAACAAGTTCCCGGGTTTGGATCAGACCAGATGGCCATCATGACAGGAGTGGAAAATTTCACGCTGGATTGTGGTAGGTCCTGGACACCATGCCCATTGTAAACATTTGTTGTTGTGTCTTTGAGAGCCAAGGGGACGATTTTTATATTTAATCCGGTGGCATCATAATACTTGAGATATGTTGGAGAGCCCAGAGTTGCTTCATGAAACTAGAACAGCGCCAAAGTCCCGGAGAAAAAAACACGACGAGTTGGACGAGGAAAAGTGTTAACATTCACGTTCTAATTTTAACTCGCTCCAATGTCCAACTTTGTTGAGAAGCACAAAGGCAATCTTTACAACTTTCTCATCTGAGAAAAAACACAGATAAGCCAAAACATTAAAACCACTGCTCAAATGTTGTGTCGGTTCACTTTTCGCGACAAAAGCAGCTCTGTGAGAACCAGAATTAACTTTTTAGCAACGTGTGCTACATCAGCTCTTCTTCAGAAACCATGGACTAGACCTCACTCCCAATTCTGCATCACTGAGCCTTGGGAGCATATGACCCTGGTGCTGGTTCCCCGGTGGTCCTTCCTTAGACCTCTTTAGTAGGTACTAACCACTGCAGAACAAGAATCAATCCATCAATCCAGTGGCATGCAACATGATTTAAGAAAAAATAACCTGAATAATGTGTATTTCTGAAGTAATTTTTTGTTTTTGCCAATGGTTCATACGCCATCCACCTCCAAATCTCCGCCTAGTCCTTGCCGATCCATCAGCCTCATCACTCTCAGCAGAGTCCTCAGCCACCACCACCAGTATCCATGCTCCATTTTGGATGGTTTAACAATACCTCCATATTAAAAACTAACAAAGAACATCCCAAAACTTTGGTTTTCATCAGCAAGAGCCTGAAGAACATCTCCTGATGTAAAGAGACCCAGTATGGAGTTCCAGGAAGGAGTAGAACTTTTACACTTTTCAGCTTTTTTTTCAGGTCAAACCAGACTTTCATACTCAAATCAACCCTCAGAGTCGGTAAAGGTGTTTTTCCTTCGCTGCAGTATGATTCAACAATAATTCGGAGACAAAGTTAATCACATCCTCCTTCTCCTTTGCAGATAAACCCTCCAAAAGATAAAAGCACATGGGCAGCCACAAGGGGAACATGGCCAGGTGATAAGAGAATGAATTTACATCCCTGATGGAGAACTCCTTAATTGAAAATCTAACTTAAGCACAGTTTGAATCATTCATTCGACGTGTCAGAAATATCCTTTCCCCGAGTCTAATTTTAGTTCTTTTCAAGGTTGCCATGATGCTTTGGGACTTCCGTTATCAGAGTCTGCAGTGCAGCCCCCGAAGAGAACTTTAAAATCGCTCACCTGACACCACCCGGTTCTCAATATGTCACTATCTCGCTCGTTCTTAGTGTCTCTCTCTCTCTCTCTCGCTCTCTGCGCTCTTCACTCCTCACTCCGAGAGCAAATCCTAAGACAAGCGGTTTGATGTTCAAAGCAGAGGGGCTTGAAAGCTTCCCATCAACCACCCAGACTCAACGCTTCCGCCCTTCAAAGGAAAACATAAATGGGCCCAAGGAAAATTATTCACACTGGACAAACATGTGCAGAGTTTCCACTACGAGTGTCCCGAACCCACAGCAAATAATGCAGCATTCCTTCGCCAATCTGGCACTGGCTGGAAACTGATTATTATTAATACACTTTCCACATGTTAGCAGGACTAACACCTAAACACCTCACAATATAAAGACGTTTTTTAAGAGCAGAGAAAACACTGAGTGTATGAGGTTCACAAATACAGTTTAGGAAAACCGGATTATTTGAGCTAAGTTGGTGGACAATTTTGGACCAATTCTTTGCATTCTTACTTCTGTAGTTTATTCTCATTCCAACCTGTCATTCATATGTCTCAAGCATGCTCAGCATTACTTTACCGCCGTCGTTGCCTGACGCTTTCGCCTGTTCTCACCACCTTGTTGCATCTACCCAATAAAACAGCGACACACCTTCATTGACAGCCAATCATCTCGCTCCTCTAGCCTTGGTTCATTCACCCTGTTGTTCCACCTCAGCGCCCAGTTTTTGCAGATTCACGAATGTCATCTTTTAATCAGTCCCAAAGATATACTATGTCACAGCAGAGTCATCAGCCTCCACCTCCACCACCGTAATCTGGACTTCATGAGATTTATGTCCTAGCAGCTTATGCTAAATTCCCTTTGACCTCAACCTCCCTCAAAGAGTCAACCGATTTGTTTCTTTCTTGCAGACCGAACTATCACAACAACCAAGGCTGCAGGTTCCATTCAACCTGTGGCCACTTCCTGCTGGCCATCTAACCCTCTTGCTTTCCCCCAATTTATATGAATCTTCAGCGGTCCCATCGATGAAGCCCTAAGGGTCCCGAAAAACACAATAAAAATAAAATAAAATCAAGAGTAGGTTTAACATGAGTTGTTTGCTTTATGTTCCTCATAAACCCCTGCCACATAAGCACTTATTTTATTATTTATAGCACTTATTTTATCTTTAATAGAGGCAAGAAATACCAGTGGAATTGTAAGGGCGGGGACAAATATTTGTTTTCCAACCTGACAGCAAGAATATATTGTTCTTTTGTTCAAATAGAGTAAATAAAGGGATGTGAGACATAAGTTGTTCACACTAAACTATCAGGCTAAGGGGAAGGGAGGTGAATAAACACACACAGAAAGTAAATGCCCAGATTCATTTCACCATTTTATTATATTATATATTGCACTAATATATTGCACTAATATATTATCAGACTTTAAAATCAAGGTTAATCTTTGAACGGAGATTTTGATCTGAATGAGAATTCTTACCTGGTTAAAATATAGGCTATAATATAAGGTTTTGCAGTTATTGCTTCCATTTATAAAATTGAACTGTATGAATAAAAGTCAAAATATGTCTGGAAATTTTTAATCATCAGCATATCCTTTGGCAAGAAATTAATTTAGGAGATTATTCATGACACCTAAGGCGTCTCTACGTAAAATTAGTTTGCAAATGTGTAGATGTAATAGTTTGTGACTTCTACAGTATACTTGGTTACCTTAGGGACAATTTTCTAGGGCTCAATCTCGCTTTCCAAGAAAGTGCCATCCCACAATAATCAATTACATCCCACAAAGAATAAATAAACAACAACACATATTGCACGGCTGAAGGAGAACATTGTGCATAGCCACATATTACGCTTTTGGAATGGCATTGCACAAACCATGATATTGCATCCTGTCTCTGTTATTTTACACAGACAGAATACAATTTATATGTTCACGGAAGGTAATATTTTCCCTCTTCTTTGTCCTCGCAAACAAAAAGTCGAGTGCTGTCCTCATCACCGCTCCGACAGAACCGGGGGAGACGCACTGACCAGGAGCATTACAGTTTTATCATTGTGGTAGCAAAATGATATTAAATTGCAACGACAATGGAGAGACTCTGGGCTCTGCCTTCGGTAAATAACACAAGAATTGAGCTTGGCATTGGTCCAGTGGACTGACATTTACTTTAGAATTAACGTGACGCTCATCAATACCAAGCAATATGCATTTTCCCCCGTCCTGCACTTCATCTCACTCAGAAAGTCTGTTAGTCATTCCCTCCACAAACATCGCTGGTATGATCTGAATAACTAGGCCTGCGTTGTCATCCCCAACCGCAATGATCTATCCCCAACAAGCCCCCAATTCCCTGCGTTGTACAAGCAAATCCCCTGGTTGAATTCCCTAAAATTTGTGACTCGATAATCCCAAACAGTCCGTATTGACTCAACCTGACAAGACAGAATCCCCTACGTCAATTCATGTGAGCGATATTTAGAGACAATTGGACTTCTGGTTAGGAAGTTATGAATTAGAAACTCTTCCTAAAAAAACTGTTTTAATCAGTAAAATATGAACTATTATAGCGGAATAACATTTATACAAAACAAATCTCCTTGTGTTAATGTGAGCTAATTTGGACATAAAAGGGAAATATGTTTTTGGAAGCAACTGTCCAATTTCATTTATTTTTCAAAAAGTCACCCCAGTGGTCGAAATATGAACTATTAGAGTAAAATATGACAAATACAAGTTAGATCTGCTTTTGAGGCTATGAGGTAAATTTGGATGAAACAGGACCAACAGTAAACTAAAAAACTGTTTTTTGGTAGAAAAGCTACACCTAGACTGGAAAACATGAACTATTACATTAAAATATGATATATACAAGATACATTCCTTGAGTCGATTCACATGCACTAAATTTGGACTAAATTTGGACTAAATAGTTGAGAAATTATGGGTCAAAAACATTTGAAGAAAAACTCCACCTAGTGGCCAAAATGTGAAGCCGATCTTTCCCAAAATCAAGGAAAATGATCTTTGAAAAAGTTTTTAATTTACGCGTTCACACGAAGTATCCGCAATGACCATTCCGTAATATTCCTGACTTTTTGTGGATATAATTTGCCTATAATTCTGTACCTGATGTCTGAGGCCGTTTCTGTGATGTCATCTAACCTTCATATCTGTAACGCTGAGCGACTGTGAAGCTCTGCCACTCTTCAGCTGCAAGGAGACCACCTCATGTCCTGAGACACAATAATCCACACAATGTGAAGGCGCGAGTGCATGTGGGCAGCGAGCCATTAGCCGTATCAAAAGCTCCTGTCATTTCACTCTCTGCTTAAATTGTTTTTCATCAAACCTAATCGATCGCTGGCTGGCTTCCTGTCACCCAGGCCTCAACGTAGTTTGTATTCCTGCAGCTCCTCAGATAGCAGCCAATCCTCAGCACCACGAGGCTGTGGCCTGTTATCTCTCTCTCTCTCTCTCTCTTTATTCTCTTAGTGTGTGTCCTCTAACAGGTTCGTGCTGTTTCTTATGAGGCAGCCTTGATGGCGGGAGGTCAAGAATGACAGGAAGTGTGCTAATCTCCCTTTCGGTCATCTCTGGAACTGGACCCCCATCAACTCGTCATGGTATTTGTCATAATAGATGGATGAGCAGGAAGGAAGAACCCTAAACCTCCCCCTGACAAATTGTAGAATTTCCTCAAGAGCAGCACTACACTTGATGGTAATATTCTGAGGATATAGAATTGGGCGAAGTTGAAACCCGTGGAGAGAAATGGTTATTGTGTCTAATCCTGATGACAGCAATGGCCCCATTGTCAGGTGGGGGAATTTGTCCGCTTCGCTTTGATTTCGCTCAGTGTGACCACTTGAAAAAGTTATGAAATAATTGAAGGCTGAAATGCTTCTATTTAATTCTCCTTTGGGCTTTCAGTGCGAGGTGGGATAATCTAACATTACTGCCGGGAAGGCAGGGGCTGAGGCTCTCTTCCAGATCTTTCTCAGGGGGCTTTGCTTCCACTTCAGAGTCCATTTTACTCCCCCACCCCCCCTTTTTTCTCAAAAACTAGTGTTCTGTAGAAAGCACTAAATTCATTAAAGGTTCAAATCTTCGCTTGCATTTTGACACAAATTTCTTAATGGACGGCAGGAGATGGGAGCATTTTTGGATAATTGCTGCTCTCCCTAAAGCTGCTTATAAACCTGGCTTCTTTGGCGGAATCCGCAAACCACACGTTTGAAAAAAAGGGGAAGTTTCATACAGGAAACTTAGAAAGGACATCTTACATAACTGATAAAAACATTCCTGTAAACTTTCACTAAATCCTTCTCCGCAGTGGAAACAAGTCAGTATAGACTATAAGATTATTAAACCAGAGAAGTGTTTTTGTTGTCTTTGTTCCATTAGGATAACTATTAGGGGTGCAAAGATTTGCCAAAACCAATCTAAAATCAACGCGTGACCCTTGTTCGGTCAAAATATGTTGGATGATCTAGTTGTTATAGTATCCGGTGCTCTCATCACCGCAACACTGTTTCAATTCCCAGTCTTTGTATAGGCGACTTTTGCTGGGGGTACGGGGGCAGAGTGGTGGTCCCCTTATCGGATTATCAAGGTCCCGGACACACACCGTCACATGTGGGGTCCCCCAGGGATCAGTCCTTGGCCCTAATTCTCTTCATACTGTACATGCTCCCCCTTGGCCGTGTCATCAGTCGATATGGACTCTCATTCCATTGCTACGCTGATGACACGCAAATCTACATAAAAACTGACACATATTCCTTCGCATCTTCTCCATCCTCAAAGTCATCTTCATCTCTACTGTCAACTCTCCGCGCTTGTCTGGAGGAGATAAAGGTGTGGATGAAAAACAACTTTCTCCAGTTGAACAGCTCCAAATCCGAAGCAATTTTAATTGGCAACCCACATCAGAGCCAATCTTCCTTCATAACCAGCATTACTTTCTCTGGTCACGACATTCCCCTCTCTTCATCAGTCACCAACCTCGGCGTAAGACCCTCAACTCACTTTTGAATCCCACATCAAACACATCTGCAAGATCTCCTTTCATCATCTCAGAAATATTTCCAAACTCCGTTCTTCACTCACCTTGAGTGATGCTGAAAAGCTGGTCCACGTGTTTGTCTCCTCCAGACTGGATTACTGTAACGCACTTCTCATCGGGATCCCTGATAAAAGTCTTCAAAGACTACAGTATGTTCAAAACAGTGCTGCAAGGATCCTGATGAGAGTTCGTAAACACAAACACATCACCCCCGTTCTTCATTCCCTTCATTGGCTTCCCATCTCCACCA
>VRLP01003114.1:0-70741 GCA_009660295.1 Lophius piscatorius
AGATGTCACTGTATTTAAGAATATTTGGAGGTTTTCTGGTTATGGTTATTTCTGCAGTTTTCATTAGGTTTCCTTTGAAATTCAAACTTTAATACTAAACCTTTGAAGTCCTCACCAAGAAAGAAAAAGGAAAATTATTACTTTGCATATAAGTCAGCCCCGAAGAGGTCACAGGTCACTGTCCTTCTGGATCCGGTCCCAAGCCGGCACTAGAAAGACAGAAGACAATATATGCGGAACACAAAACTGATTTCCAGACCGGATTCCAGAAAACTATGGAGATCAGAAACAGGTGATCCGCTGTGGCGAATCCCGAAAGGGACCAGCCGAAAGGCAAAGAATAGGAAGATTATTTTGAATATTCTATTTCTTTCACAAGATATTAGATTACTAATCTAATATCTTGTGAAAAATTGAAAAAAAAAAATTGTTTTGTCAAGTATGAAACAATAAAAAATTAAAACAATAAGAAATTTTGTACTTCATGGAAAATACTCCACTTTAATTTGATTAGCTTACCGCTACTATCGTCATTATCATATGAAATCTGTAAATGCTTTAGTGAATGTTTGCAGAAAACGGACTTTTTAAACAAGAAAAAGAAAGAAAACTCCTACTTATTGAATAGGACTTTCTTAAGTCTCATGGTTAATATCCGTTGAGCAGTCTATTAAAGTGTTAAAGTGGGTCCTCACTTTCCTCACTAGCATGTACTTCTACTTGAGTTAAGAATTTTCACACCTCTGACCGTCACTGACGATGAAATTAGCTGTTTTTAAGTCATGACTTGTCTCGCCAGCCAAACTGGCATGAATGAAACTCTCATTTCTCAAGGAGCTGCTGCTCAACAACGCGGCCTGTGGATCTGACTGCTCTGCTCAACGATTTCCTCCTCTAAGCGCAACATTTGATGAAGACTAATTCCCTCGTTCTCATCTTTTAAGAGCACCCATCCTTCTCCTGTCACTTTGAAGGAGCGCATCCCTGGAGGAGCGAATCTGTGAAACAATAGCGAGATGAGCCCGCGAACAAAAGCATGGGCCACGGGCGCCATCAAGTTCGTCCTTGAATTTCCACACCTGCGAGCGCCTGAACGTGACAGGGCCATTTGTGAATTGGAGGAAAGACGACGTGTTTGTCCAGCATTGGCTCTGCCGCGTGTTTATCCCCTCGTTTTTTTTTTTTCCAGCATTGTTTGTCTTCTCTTTGTGCCGGCGAAATGCTCAAATTGCATTTCTCAGATGTCGATTCCCCGGAGGTGCACGCTTGTCGGCAGGTGTCTGCGGGAAAAAGGCGAGAAAAAGAAGGGGAGAAGAAGAAGGTCTGGAAGAGAAAAAAATCGCAAGCAGGAAGAGGAGAGAGCGAGATCTCCCACTCATTCTGAATTCATGCCTTCATCTGCCATATATGCTCTTTAGCAATGTAAATGCATGCGGACAAACTTGGATCTGAACAATATGGCACATGTGTCTTGTACCGCGGAAAGTTTTTCACAATTAGTTCTTTGGCGACGGATGATAACTATGCAGAACTCCTGTGAGCCACATCCAAATTATGGAAGTTTACAACAAACAGGCTTTTTTTTTTTTTTTGTTGTTTATTTACTTTTCCCCGAGGTGCGACATTCTGACAAGCGAAACTCCTGCACACAAAAAAAGGAGGGGAGAAAAAAAAAAAGCGCGGCGCTGTTTCCCTGCCACCATAATAATTCAATTTTCCTGATTTTATTTTTCAAATCAATTAAGTAACCTTGAGATGAGCTTTACTGCTGATAAGTGCTATACAGCGGCGCTGAATCCCTCCTCTGCTTTGAAAGAGGCTTCCTCTCCAGGCGCTGAATAGCGTATAATAGATATTGAACTGTAAATTTGAATTGAAAGCTGGGGTCATTGTGCCTCATTGACTTTCGACCACAAAAACCAAATGATGTCTTAGTTGAGAGAAATATATCAAAGGATATCAACAATTACGAGTCATAAACACGCCTGGAGACGTGCCTGGCGGGCGTATAGCAGCGGGAATTAGCATGTTGAGCTGATAAATATGCATGTAAAGACGCTCCCAGGGGAATAACATGCATGTGATTGATAGCTTTGGAATTGAGGGATGTGTAAATTCCTTTTATTCTGGGGGTTGTGCTGTTGTACCAGCGAAATACATAGCACTTGTTAAAAGTTTTACCAACTTTATAATCCTTAATGCCACATCTGTTTGCTGTCTTTATAGCGCCTGTAAAACGTCATTAAATTATTACCACCAGCTGGCCTCGTTGCACAATAACCTCACTTATCTGTTCTTCTCTGGGAATACTTTTGATTTATAGAGCCTGTTAGAATAAATGATATTTTATACATATGTATATATAAATAAACAAGGGAGGGAATGTGTTCTTTTAAATAATTCATGAGCTGCGCTTTGAATAAGTCGCTAAAAAGAAAAGAAGAAGAAGAAGAAGAAGAAGAAGTTGGATTCAAATTTGGACAGGTTTGTGGGTTAAAACATTTCACTCCATCAAAGTTATTTTCAAGGCCTCTCCTTGGTGTTTGCCGAGAAATATTCCGCAAGAATTATTAAAAAAAGGTTTCGTAGGATCCTGCATCCAATCATTTGCAGCCAGTAAGAGCGACAAACTTTTCTGAATTTGAATCAGAACCTTTTTTTTTTTTTTTTTTAAGAATAATAATCACACCCTGGTGCTGCAATTCCAAACGCCTCATCACTCAACTGTAAAGAATTCCAGCACCCCCTAATGTCAATATGGAGCTACTGAATCTGCATGGACTGACGGGCATCATTTCAGCACTGCGGCCACTTCCACCCACCCACACGCACACACACACACACACACACACACACACACACACACACACACACACACACAGAAGCAGAAGAACCGGAATCCAAACAAACAAATGCAGCAGATCCAGGTAGAGGAGTGATCCCTACGCCGCTGCTTAAAAATAGCATTCACCCTGGAGTAGCAATAAAGGCTGTTTGCATAGCTGCTATATGTTTAGTATGTAATGATATATTATTGCTCTAGGTAGTGGGAGCATGTCCTATGTGCTCGGTCCTCTGGGGTATAATTGCTTCAGAGGAGATAAACTGCAGAGAGAGAGAGAGAGAGAGAGAGAGAGAGGAAGAGGTGGGAAGAAGTGGAGGCAAGACGAGATATTAAAGATTAATATGGTGCGTGCGTGAAGCTGTAACTCTCAAGAGTGATTCTTTTCATTTAGCTGTAGACTTTTATTTCCCATTGTACTTATTTTTCGCTCACTTTGAAATTCAGACTACTTGGAGACTTCCTCTCAGAGGCCTCGTTTGAGGCTCGCGGAGTAATGGGAGTAGCTGGAGCCGTCGCTCGCCACAAGGCGTAGCGGAAAGTACCTTTATTTTTATTTTTTTTAAACTAGACTCTTCATTAATAATCCGTGGTGACAAGAAGAACTCGCCGTGTGGCATTTTGATTTAACATTCTTTTTTTTTATTATGGGAACAATATGGCCTCTGCTTTACCTAAGACACCAAATGCTGTCAGGGGACAAACCTGCCTGATCAGAGCGGTTTTCTTGATTTAGGGGCATTTTTTACTACCCACAATTGCTGACTGCAACTAGAACGGCACTCGGAAGAGCGAATGCCTCCACAAAGGCCCAAAAGTCCTCTTTAATTCAATAAGGCTTTATCTAGACTCAGAGCCTGGTAAGTATGATTTAAGGTTATTTTAGTTATAAGGGCTTAACGTTGAAGTCTGGTGGAGGATGTTCATCAGGATCTGCATCACTCATAAATACCCCCCACCCCCACCCCCACCCCAACAACATAAATCGATGCATTATTCCCGGAGAAATAAAATAAATTGTTGCGCACTCATATAATCCTCTATATATTCCTGATTATTCTTTTTTTATGTATTGTTTCCTGAGAAATGGAAGAAAATGCAAAAAAAAACAACTTGTAATTATTCTGGTATTGTCTGTACCAGAAGTACAGACAATGTATATGTATTGTATTGTATAGTTTTGTTACTGTAATTTCGGAGTAATCCCTGACACAATAATATCCTGCGGGATCTTATCATATACAATACATATATTTATTTACTGTATATATTGTATAATAATTGGAGATTCCTTTAATGGTTATGAGTAGAGTTATTACTTTGACTGTGACGCTCCATCCTTCATGTTGTATTTGCTGTATTTATTGTGCGATACGTGAGTTAAGCATCTTGAAGGTTTTTCACTTCTATAAGGAATCACAACATTACACTTTCCTTCTAGAACTCCCTGAGGAGTTGTGGGTCGAACTTTTCTCTCATTTTGTGAGACATTTTACTCAGACTTGCCCTGATCAATAACAGTATTTGAATTACATCCTTGTCTCGATGTTGCTTCCCCATAAGGAAGCCAAACAGCTTTCGTTTCTATTCGGTTGCAAGACCCTGAATTTTGTGGAAATCCATCTTATTTGAAAAAAGAAAAACAAGCAAACAAGCAGAAACGGACGAAAACATAACCCGCCTGGAGAAGGCGCAAAAAAAAAACGTATTCAATGTTCTGAAACTTGAAATGATGGCGTAAATCTGCCAAACTGTGTGTTTTTTTCTAATACGGGGTTTAATTCTACATCTATACTTGATTTTTTTTTTTAACAAATATTTACAAATAAGGCCATTTGTAATGAAGAAAACAACACGTGCATGTGTGTTGTGGGGGCTTATTGCTTTAAATTCTAATTAAAAACCTAAATCACGTGCATTTACAGTACGTCCACACACTCGCACAAACACACAGAGCATCAGTGTGAAGCTCAGAATAAAGGAGGCTGTGAATTTGGCCAGGTTTCCGTGTCAGAAGTAGCCTGTATGTACGTTTGCGGGCTTTAGAAGGCTCTTTTTTCACACCCTGCTGTTTTCCCCTGATAATTTAATGTCCATATTCTTCTCTTCAGGCATTAAAACCCTCTGAAGTTCATTCTCCGCCTTTGTAGTCTATGAGGCTGCACAGTGGGGCTGGGAAACACACACCACACTCCGTAGGTCCTCTGTTGTACTGCCTACCGAGTGCCCAACCAATTACCAAGTTCAAACACGCATCTATCACTTGGTTTTTGCTGCTATCCTCTGATTTGGCCGGCGTTTGTTCCAGACTTGTTTTTCTCTCTTTTCAAACCGAGCTTCTAATACAGATTAATGTTGATCACAGCGTTTTCTCTCTCCTGACAAGGCAAATACTGAAACTTAAAACTTCTGCTGAGGGAATATTTTCTAGTCTGTCATGCTGACAGCAGGCAAAGTCAATAAAAGTGACCAATGTGGTTTAAATAATATGTTTTCTTTCAAAAATTAGATATTTATGGAGGATTTTTTGATTCACTAACACCAAAAGGCAGATTATGACAAGATATATAATAAAATAAATTTGAATCCGATTGGTCCCAGACTCTATAACAAATCCGACAGCAAGGTTATATCCCTGAAAGCCCCTTGCCTCAATCCTGATTGAACTCCTCAAATTAAATGTTATGTCCGAAAAAGTGTTCTTGTAAAAAAAAAAGAAAAAAAAAAAGGTCCCCTTAGTGAAGAAAATATGAACCATTACAGTAAAATATGATGAATACGAGGTCGTTTTTCTGGATTTTATTCATATTCAGCAAATTTTTAGGACAGAAACAACATTTTTCGTAAACAAAAAAGAAAAAGGGCGACATAATTGGACCAACGATTAATAAAAAACACTAACAGAATAAAAGAAATCAGGAAAAACACCCATTAAATAACAAACCTCAGCTGTATTCATTGGAGGTAATGTTTGGTTCTAGTATTGAGTTTATCATATATGGGATAAATATATAGGACTGGGTTTTGATGGACCAGTTGTGCCTGCCAGAAGGCAACAGGTCAGACATGTGGTGTGAAGATCCTCAAGAGTCCTTGATGATGGACTGGAAAGATGGGTTTGATCAGGTCAACCAAGTTGTCATCATCGATGGCAGTGACCATGTTGACTCCTGTCCGAATCAGCAACCACGAAGCAATGATAGAAGATAAGATAAGATAAGATAAGGTAAGATAAGATAAGAAGATACCTTATTCATGCCACATGGGGAAATTCCATGTTGGAAGCTTAAGGTGTTCTGGTCTGATGAAACAACTTCTCTTTGACAAGATGTGGATGTCCAGGTGTGTCTGCGTCGCTGAGCAGGGGAAGCGATGGCACCAGGACGTGAAGAAGGAAAGCTGTCGGAGGCACTGTGAAGCTTTGAGCAATGTTCTCTGCCATATCAATTTCATGGTCCCTTATTACACTTTGTTACATTCACTTATTATATATTCACCATTCGTGGGGGGGCCCCCACAAATATTAAGCACAGTATCACAGCAGGTGGTTACAATGTTATGGCTGACATGTTAATGCCACTTCCTCCGTGACAGTCTCCTCAGTTAACAACACGTTTCTGATTGTGTTCCTCTGTGTGTAAAAATCTTGGTTCTGTGAGGGGAGGGCGGCTAATGATTTCCCCAGCGAGACCCATATGGCCTGGAGAGATTTACCTGTCAGCACACCTGAGCCCCTCAGCATAAAACGACCTTTTTCTGCTGACTCAGCAGTCACTTTATCCAGAGACGAGACATTAAAAATGCAGCAGAGGTCGTTGTCACCTGGTGTCTTGGGGTTCTGAGGAAATCACCTGGGCTCGCACGTGTAGCCTGGACGGCACCGGAGCAAAGCCGGGGGTTTGCTCATTTTTTCGCTTTGCTAATTGTTCGCTAATTTTTTTGGAGCAGGAAGCTGAAAAGATGGATTACAGGAAAACCAGGCCGCGCTGAATAGACCATTAATTTGATAAAGCAGAGTTTGAATGCTTATAAAAGTATGTTGACAGCCCCGGGGAGTGTGACAGCTCTTTCAATTAACAATTGATGCTTATGTGAGAGCATCCGTCTGTAAGTTATTCATGATTCCTGAAGCCAGTTGTTGTCATAAATTCATATGTAGGCATGTTAATGCATTTCTGCCGCTGTATGACAAGATTTTCCTTCTCCATCTGACCCCACCAGATGCCACGAGACGTCTCTTTTGTCCACGTTCACTGTCTAATTATTTCCAGCATGTTGTGTTTGTAGAATCACACCTGTGGAAAAAAAAATCCCTAGAAAACTGTAAACAATATGGATTAATTATGTTCCTGTGTTTACGGGAAAAGCTCAGTCTCCATAAGCTCGAAAAAACTCATATTTTATGAGAATTGGAATTTTTTTTGAATGTATGTTTTATGAGAGAATATTTGGCCTTGTTGTCTGAGATTTCTAATCCATCGAAAACACATATTTTTGGATGCGTCCAAAATCCTAAAAGTCAGGATGGGATGTAGAACGTCGGTTTGTCCATCTGTCTGTCTGTAATCAATATCTGATAATCTTACATACAAGCCTCAGACTCGGTAACCTTTTTAATATTTTCAACATTTTCTTTCTTTATTTCTGTGGAAACGTGATTTTTAAGACTTTTTAATGACAGCCATCTTTACCTGAACATGTCTCGCACACTACACGGATCAGCCATAACAATAAAACCACCTGCCTGATGCCCTGTTGACATGAAACACAACACACATTTTCATTCAAAGTCAGTGCAAAGCTGCGAGAATTATTATAATAAATAAATAATTTTACTAAACTGTTTCTTACCATTCATCTTTGCACAATTTTTGACACTTTGAACTATTTTCGCTATTTTTGCTCTCAAGTGATGCAAAGATTTTTCAAAGATTCAAATGAGTTCATTGGGTTTTTGTTGGAGGCGTGCTCAATGAAGAAGAAATTCCAGCTAGTCCTACGCTGTCATACCCGACAGCAAGGGTGTATCCCCAAAAAGCCTCCAAGCCTCCAATCCCCTTCGTTGTACAAGCAATCCCCCTGATTGAACACATTAAATTAAATGTGAAGGTATGTCTTTTGAAAACAGTTTTTTTCTTTTCTTTAAAAAACAATGTCTTTCATAAAAACAATTCTGATTCATATGCTGAATCTGGACTAAATTAGACCAGCAGTTGAGAAATTATATCCAAAAACTGTGTTTAATACAAAGAAATCTCCCTCTAGTGAGTAAAATATGAACTATTAGAGAAAAATATGTCATATACAAGATAGATTTATTCGAGTCGATTAATTTTCACCAAATTTGGTCTAAATAAAACCGACAGTTGAGAAATTATGGCCTGAAAACAGCCAGGATTTCTCAACCGTTAGCCCTGTTTGCATTTACAGATAAAGCTCCCCCTAGTGTCGGAAATATACAACGGAAATATTCCATAATTTGATTTGATCCTTTTTCGGGGTTATGCATTACAATACCAAGTACAGAATGAAATCGGCCTCTTTTTAAAATTCTGGTCTTAGTTTAAATTCTTCTGTATATATTTTCTGGTGTTAGGGTGACCCTTAGGTAGTTTTTGCTATTTGAATAACTACGATTTTGTTCGATTTGGCAGCACATGAGCCTTGTGGGTGGGGCCTATCCAAGTCTGCATGGGTTCTCCCCAACTGTTCCGGATTCCTCCCAGTCCAAAAACATGCAAAGAAGAAGGATAGTTGAGTTTAAATTACCCAAAGGTGTGAGTGTGAATGTTTGTTTGTCTCTGTCTTTGGTTATTGGCATCATACAAACTCCTAACCTTCTAACACACAAGGAAAGAAAAGAGCCAAGAGTGGATGTGACTTTTTTTTTTTTGGTAAAATTTTGTGGAAATGAAACTATTTGGAGAGTCAGCACCGTAACAGAGGGAAAGAAAATATTTATCTTTCACAGGGAGCCGAAGAGACAAACGAGCCGTGCCAAGTGAAAGGCAGGCATTAACATGCTGCCGTGTTTGCAGGTTCATACGATGACAGAAGGTTGGATGCATCTGACGGGGCACTGATTTCTCCCACCCCTCCTTCTTTCCTCTATTCTTAGGGACGTTATGTCACAACATGACATTTTAGCGCCCGGCGTGCAAGAACAAGGAGTTTGACACCATCAGCTCACTCGTTATTACAGCCCCAAGTTCATGCTCGCAGGGTGAGAAGTGGCCTTACACTTTATTAACTGGAAACTGTCATATGTGGTGGACAGGTGTGAATAATTAAACGAATTGGAGTAGAGAGCGAAGGAGAGACATGTGCTGATTCCCTACTATATATTCATGAGCTCAAATATAAATCAACATGAAAAAACAGAAAAAAATTCTCATGGAATTTTGACATATTTATTCTGTGGGAAAAAAAAAAGAGGAAAAAAAGCGCCAAATGACTGACGGCAACAAAAAAGTTAAAAACTCTAAAAACGATCTCTAAAATAGTGATATTTTAGAGATTTTTCCGAATTTATGATTATTAAACACCGTCAATAAAACTTCCTCTTCACCCCTGTTCCTCTTCGTGGGTATGGAGCCAATCCCAACTGACACTGGTCAAGACCCTTTTCTCACAGAGATCATGGAACACAGTCACAACAAAGACCCTTCTCTAAGACGCCTTTGTTTGTTTAGGGGAAACAAAGCGATGGCGGAACAGAGCTGAGCCTTTGTGTCATTTGGAATAGCAAGAGAAAGAGGCATGATCCCGGTATCACACGGCGACACCTGTAGTATGACGTCTCACATACGTCGATTAGCCATAACATGATATAGTATAAAATAGAATAGAATAGAATAGAAATGATCTTTACAATGACACCTTTCAAAACATTTGGCATTGAGTGAACATTTTCCTTCTTTTTTCTTTTACGTTATCTATATTGTTTCAGATGCAGGGCATGAAATATTACGGAACAAATCACCTTTTCTTTTTTTTCTTTTTTTTACAAAGAGCAACACTTTAAACAACTCCCACACGGTTGTGAAAAACAAACTGAAAATACAAGGAGTAAGCACAACCACAAACAACAATCAAATGAATATGTAAATAAATTATGCTAGCATGGAAAAAGGAGGAGTCAAATATTCATCCCTCGCTGATGAATGTCAGTCATAAATTAATTCACATAGATCAATTAGTTAAAAAAAAGTTTGATACGTGAAAAGAAAATAGTTAAAAAAACGATGATTAACATTTTTCTTAAATGTTAATCATGTGCTGGAAAAAGGAAAAAATGGTAACCTGGAAAAGGATGACCTAAACAATATGACGTAGGTGGTTTTAATGTTATGGCCGGTGCATTGCGCAGTGCTTTCTGAAAGCTGCAGTCAGGATCTTTTTCCTTCACTGTTATATGGCGGGCTGATGTCATCCTCTGCTCTGGGGGCTCCTTCTGATCACTTACCCAGTTCAGGGTAGCCGTGGATTGAGGTGTGCGGAGGAGCCCGGAGACCCTGGAAACACAGGGAGAACAGGCAAACCCCCCACACAGAGAGAGAGGCCCCCTGCTCTCTGAGGCCATTTCTTACATCACAACATGTGGACGGACAGTTTTTAGCCTTCCCTTTACATTTTTTTAAGTTGTGTCTTGTTATCGTGTCTTGTTTGAAGGCTCTGTTCGTGTCCTTATACATTTTTTCCTTTCCACCCGTACATAAAGTACGTACATCCTGTATGTGCGCTGGAAAAACGTACCAAGAACATTTCTCTGATTTCCAGTTAAAATATCTCGTTGCACTTGATATAAGACACAATCGCTGAACAGGTATCGTTTCAGTGACGCTCAGAGATTTGTTTATGGACAAGGGATCTGTTTTCAATCTCAAATAATAGTGAATGACTCAAACGCTGAATCTGATTATATCCAGGAAAAATAAGGAAGTATTTTATCTTTAAATGCTTGAATATGACTTTCGCATCTTTTTTTAAATTTTTTTTATATGTGATGGTCTTAAATCAAGAAATATGTAACTATTAGAGAACTTAAATTTAACGTAACTGAAATTAAGAGGTTGATGTGAACATACTATTATTGTCTGCTTTCCTGAGGGAAAAATACCTTTTTTTCAACACTACCACCTTTTTCTGAGGCACAACCCTTCCTTATATTTAAAAGAAATCGTTTTAAAATTATATTCCACAAGAGATTTCAAGATCTTTGTTACCTAAATATCACATCAGATTTCAAGAAATCTTTCAAGCAAATTTTCATTATTTCTATTGGTTTTAGGAGTTTTATTTTTTTCACTTATAACAAGCTTAAAACTTATTACTTTACTTCTTCTGGGAGGAGGATTTTCCCAGTGTGGCAGTGAATATTCCATCCCTATCTCCTCAGTAGCTGCTGGACAGAATTCATCTCAATTTCACTTTAATGATGAATATAATTCTTTTTCCATTTGTTAATTTTTCCATTTTACTTTGTGTTAACGCAATAGCTGAAAAACTATTTCATGGATCATTTTCTAATTTTATACCTTCTTCAACATTAGTGTGAGGAAGAACTGGATTTATTATCGGAATAGTCGGTTGTATATTTCTGACTGTAACTTCACAACCGTTGGTCTGATTAAGTCCAGATTTGGTGCATATGAATCGAATCAATCGGATCTATCTTTTATATATCATTCTATACTCTAACTTACTCTTACTCATCATATGTTACTCAATAGGGGGGGGATTCTTTTTCTTTCCTCTCTTCTTTTTTTTGTATTTAATTTGAGGAGTTCAATCGGAGTGGTTGCCCGTACAACGCAGGCTTATTTTTACAATTTTAGGCCCTTTTTAGGCAATTTATGTCATTTTGCTGACATCAGCACAAATCGATTGTTCCAGTTGTTGGGGCATCTCTGTCCTTGGACAAAAAATTTCTAGTTATGCCCTTTCTCAATGTACTGTTTTACTGGGAATTGTCATCTCATGTAGATTAATATAAATTAACACTACATTTAGACACGCCGCCTCTTTTTGCGTTGACTGTAAAATGGTCCCATGATGGAAACACAGCCGGCCCTTTGTTGCACGATAGGTCACATGCTGCAGATAACCCTCAGATCAGATCATATGAACCCGTGTTTTCAGTGGACACAAACCTCCCTACAGTATGATCTGCTTGTTAGCCGTGTCCGTTATATTATCCCATGTCAGTTTCACTTATCCTCAGCAAACAATCGCTTCATTGCTTCAGCGAGGACTGGGCGGTCGTGACAGGCCGAGGTCGTGGAAGGGTCAGACGTTCACAAGAAAGTTTGAAAAAAGTATTTTTATAACTGCCCGTATATTAGGAAAAGAGAGGCTTAGGTATGGCGTGCAAATTTCCTCCCGACCGAAATACTCCACAATGAGATCTCACTTGAAATGATTTAGTTTGGAAGTTGCCTGGCAGTAAAACAACAAAAAGGTTTTACAACGCCACAGACAGAAGCATTTCTTTTCTTTCCCCTTTTTCTCTCCCTCTGAAAGGAGCAGAATCCCTAACTTTCCAAACCGGTTGTAAAAACTAGAGCGTGACAGCTGCATTTAAATATGAAATAGCTGCATATTTGGTTTCAGACACCTTGTAGTGTGTGCAAACAAAGCCGGCGTTCCCACCAGAGAAAAAGAACGCATTTAAAGCGCCTCTTTGTCGTTGTTCAGAACTGTTTCCCCTTTGTTTCCATTTGTCTCTTTTTTTTAGGGGGAAAGAATGGGATGAAATATTTTTAAACGGTAATTACCTGGCCGGGATCCGACACGCAGGGATTAATGGTTGACTGCGGAGGACCAGGTTTGTCAGTGTGCTGGAAGGTAAGGGATTGTGTGGGTGTGGGTGATGGCGTAGCAGTGGTGGTGGCGGCAGGATTGAAGGTGGGGGGGGCACAGAGAACCACAGACTGGCAGAATTCTGCTGCAAGTGTCTTTTCTTTATCCAAGCTCAAGTCATCGCTGCACGCCAAGTCCGTCACAAATGAACAAGACAGATTTAGCCCTCTCGCTACATCGTACTCCCTTCCAAATCCATTTGCTAAACGCCTGTTTTCCCACCTTGTGAAACAATATCGTTATATGTTTGGGGTTATTTTTACCTTCTTCATTCCGGCCCACTCTATCGCACGAAGCAAGGAGTTAAGCAAATCTGTTTACGGCGCTTTGTTCGACACTGCGTTTTGCATGTAATTGACAATCATGAGCACTTTCTGATCAATTCACTACACCTAAAAGCTGTCGAAGCGGCACGCCGGGCCAAAGTCGGAGAATGCCGCAGCGCACTTTGTGCTCAGAACTCAATTAAGCACGTCCTTGGAGCACAATATCTTTGGATTCTTTAAGTCGCTTGGGTAGCGCAGAGAGGCGATGAGGTGCTCTTACAGATGGCGTGCGCCTCACACTGTAATTAAAGAGATCAGTGCCTAATACACAGTCTGATAATCCAGCAGCAGTGCAGCCAAATCTCTGTGGGAAGAACTTTCTTGAGGTTCTCCGCCGCTTCTCAAGGTCGCTGCAATCACTTCGGATTCTGTTTTTCTTTTTTTCTCCGCGGAGCCTGTTATCGAACTCTGAGCGTGTCTTTCAAACGTTATCATGACTTTTGTTGCTACCGCTGTGAATTAAGAGATTATAACCGTTGTTAATGATTCACTTTGGCAATCTGCATCGTTTTATTTTGAATACACTGATACACTGAAAAATAATAACAAAAGCAGTTTTGGGAAAACAAAAAAAATGTGGCTCTTAAGTGTTAAATTCTTTTGATTGTCTTTTCCTTTTTTTTGTTGTAAAATCTGAGTCTCTTTCAGTTTCTAAGAACAATGAGTTGAGGGTTCATTCCTTTGAAAGATTGGTTGAGTATTGTTGGGAATATTTTGGTATTACCTGAGCGGGTAGTTATATTTAAGCTTATTTTACAAATTTGCAGTTATTTGGATTGCATCAACCTTTGAAAAAATGTTGTTTTACTTTCTCACCATATTTTCTTTGTAAAAGTTAACAATCCTTTCCTCCTGTTCTTTTCCTGATTGATCGCATCTCAAGGAAAAAATCAAACATGAAAGTCTGCATCTCAATTCAGGGACGACAATTGGCCGCATTTGATGACATAATGGGACGAGATTGTCTCGACTGCTTCTTCAAATCAGGCCAGGAAGAATTCTCATGTCGGATCTTTCATGGCCCACCCGACCTCATGAGCCCTGTAAACCGATGATGCTGAGGTTTTGTTTTGTTTTTAAATCAAAATCAACATGCGCTGGCATGATGAACATACGTCATTAATAAGGTACACACAAAATATCTTAAATAGAATTTATTTTCCCTTTTTTTTTGTCACTACTGCACCCACTCCTTCAGCAGTTTATATTCCCATATATTTATCTACTATAGCTATTAGTATCTCTACTGACTTCACCATAAGCGGCTTTACAACCTTCACTATATACACTACACAGCTCCTAGTGTGTGAAACAACTGTTTGTCCTCAGGAAGGACGGCTGAAACATCGGACACTGAGCACAATAATACCAATATCGTATTCAAAATTACTTTGTCAACCTCCTGTGCAATCTAACTTTTCATTTTCATGTGCAGTATTACAATCTGAAAACCAACCATCAGCCATCCTCTCAGCTGGACGAATTACACATCAGCCAATTGTCAGCCGAGTGAGTAGGGAGCGTCTACAAAGTGCAGAAACGGGGAATAGAAATGATAAAAAAGAATACTTTAGCTCTACTGCAGTGTAAGTTATTAGGTAAAACTGCAGCCTCTTGAAAATCACTCCACAAGTCAGCAGATGACTGGCAGCAAAACTTACCTTGTTACCTTGTTTGTATTTTTCTACACCATTTCGCAATTTGCAGACGCTCCCTCGTCTGTGTAGCTGAGAGGACATTTTGCTTTGATTAAACTGAGATTGGAGCCCATTGTCTACCTCATTACAAAAATGAATATAGCGTCATTATTGTTTGAACAATGTTTCAATATGAGTTATCGATCAGGAGAATTGTGACTATAAATGGCACAAAAGATCAGCCGCAATCACTTCCTGTCAATGTTACATCACCTTTCTATCACACTTGTACTTTGTTTCAGGACTTGTTAAAGTGTTTCAGCTTCTTATGAATTTAGTTTTATGTTTGTTTTTTTTGTCTTCCAAAATGTAAATTTCTGTTGCCTTTGGTATAAGTGTGATAAAAAAAAAGATGTATTATTGGACCACTGGGTCTCCAGCCTTCAAAACAGAGTTATCCTGTAATCAAACGCTGTCCACTTCTTATTTTATTAACCATAGGTGCGTATTTACATTGTTGAAAACAAATAACAGAGAGACAGTCGTCCTGCCTGCAGTTTAAAGCAGAGGATGTGTAGAATTTTTATAGTGTAGGCAGAGGAAATGATGCAAAGGAAAGGGGCGAGGAGCCCCTCCTGAAACAGAGTTAAGTTAACATTAACCACAGTTGCAAAAGGTCAGCATACCACGCTACCATGGAGTACGTACTTAATTAAATATGAAATCAAGGAGCCTTCTGAGGCAGAAAAGATGCATGGCACCGTTTTACAGACTCAAATGGAGCCCTTTAAAAAACAAAAGGTGTGTGAAACCTTTAAATGCGACAGAGCACTCAGTAAGAGATCACACGCTCCGGGTCAAAGTGCAGGTTTGTTGGACAGCTCATCAACGGCGGGTTCAGAATCTGAATACACAGATTGACACTCTGGGATGTGCTAAAATCCTTTTTGGAATTAATCGTGATGCTTAAATAGACGGAGGACTTTCATGCAGGGCTAGGCCAAATTTGATAAAAGCTTCCTTATGGAGCAAACGGCTGAATGATGCACTTAAAAAAATCAAGGTCGGAACTTAAAGTCTTTTTCATCTTTAATTTCAAGCCAATTAATGAAACCAATAATATTTTTGTGTCAGGTGAGATGTAAGGTGTTTTTTTTTAGTTTTGGTTTTCTTGGCAGGAGCTGAAAGGAAAGAGAGAGGCAGCTGAACAGATGGAAATCAAAGCACATATAGTCGGACTGTTAAGACTTTTTCGTTGCCTGTCGTTTGAACAGAGCGAGTTTCAAGGTTGCAGCGGAACGCTTTGTTAAATCTCCTCAAAGCAACGGATCAGTGGAAGCTGCGTTTTGTGTCAGTTGCTGAAATTCGAAGAAATTCCTTCCATGAAAGAAATGTCATCCAGCGTAGAGTTCAACTTATTTTCCATCAGTGATTTTACATCACAGAGACACACCAGTGGAAAAAAAAAAAACCACAACCAGGTTTTAGTTATACAGAAAACTTCCTCAAAAATTTCTCTATCAATTAAAGCTACTGTTGTTCTTCGTAAAAGTAAGATAAATATTCCGCCTTTATATCAGGTGATAAAGCAGCAAGTCTCATAACATGCTTGAATAATCTACCTGCTCTAATTACAACAGCAATCATAAAACGTCAGAATGAAAAGCCATATAAACAAAGCATAACATTCGAGACGACTACATCGCGCTGATTAATACGGCAGCGATAATGTCTGAGCTCCTTTCTGCATTCTGAACTCGTGTCAATTTATAGAATTTCAGCCGGGGAATCAATGAGGACAAACAAAGAGTGACAAAGTGCTTAACTGAGACGATGTTGGAGATAGTGTCCGATTAGATATTTCCATCATCAGACGGTTCCTTATCTGACAGTCGGCCTGATAAGATCGCAGTGAAGCCCTGAGAAATAATACATTCCAGATAGGGTGAACGGAGATGGGCATTAATGTGATCTGTGCCCGTGCGATTCTAATAGACTGATAATCTGGTGTCTCACTGCAGGCAGAAGAAGTCTGTGCGCGATAAGGAGCTCACTTTTGGGGCTAAACGTGAAAGATCTGAAAAGAAAAAAGGGAGAAGCGAAGAGAACGTAGAAGATGTGGGGATCATCCACGTCTGAGCCGTTCACTCACTTTATTCACATCTAACTGTCAACACACTGTTTTTCCCTTTAGATCTGAATAAATAACGCATAAGAAAGACTGTAAAAGTCTCACATTTATCCATAAAATGCATTTCTGTAGTTTTATTTAACCCCTGTGTTTGCCTCCTCCTCGTGCCTTCAGGTTCACGGTCACGTCGGGCGCGTTCACGCCGCTGACCCTTATTTGACATTTTCTTTGATATGATGGAGCAGAGCCGTTTCCCCCCTTCCCTCTCTCCTCCTCCATTATGGAAAAATTATTAACATCTGCTACACAGACATCAGGAGAAGTCATGCATGCCTTAATGGCCCCTTGTTTAGTCATTTATGGGGAAGCATGTCATTATTCCAGGATTTATGATCAACTAGATAGAGAATGCATTCTCCTGCAGTTCTACCTAGCAATTATTTATTTTGATTTTTATGGCAACAAAGTTTCCTATCCTCCCTCACTATCCAATTAATGCTGATGATCAAGCGTGTCTTAGTGCTTTAGGTTTTGTTTTTTATCTGCGTTTATGTCCTTTGTAGGAAGCTAAAACATTTTGTGATGAGGCTGTTTTGCAGAGAGCGGCATGTTAATAAGTTTGGAGTGAGGAGTGGGGCATATCAAAGGACAACAGAAGGATTTAAAGTAAGTCTGAGAATAACAGAGCATAATGCTGGGGTCGTAATGTCGGTTTTTGTCAATCTAATCGATTATATGCTTATTTTAAGAGCTGATGCAATCCATGAAAGGCGTACATTTCTCATTAGGAAGATGGTTTGGTTTAATGTGTGAAGATTTTTGCAATACCTGAATCAAAACTTCATGTTAATTACACCTGAAACTTGTGAGGTCTGTGCATTTACAGAAGTACCAAAATTTAAAAGGGATGTGGTGTTTTTGCATACATACCCATGTTTTGGCTTTGCCCTCCATAAATGGAAACATATAGGCTTTTTATGTTTTTGGAGAAAAGAATATCATCTGCAAAAGTGTCAGCATCACAAAGCAACAACATATTTCTCAGATAATTCATCGAACTAACCCTTAAATTATTCCTTTTAGATGCAACGACGTAGTGGAGACACTCAGCTGCTTTAATGTTGATTCCTGGGTTTTCCCTTTTTATGTGTATCATAACCGCGTTCTTGCCCTCTGGTAAGGGGTTACACAGATAATTCTAAGTCTCGTGGACCACACACATCCACAGTCACACACATTTGAGAAGACTTTGAACGATAGAGAACCTTTCCAGCAGGGGCCGACCTCCAAAATTCCACCAAGAGAAGAGAACGGTGGAGGCCCATTCCTAAAGTCACAAAACATCAACAGGAAACATTCCAAGAATTTCAGGCTGGAGGAAAAATGGCGTCATGAAAGGTGAGGAGAAAGTCACTGCTAACCCAGAAGAACATAAAGACTCGTTTCAATTTTCATCACAAAAGTTTTTCAGAGCTTTAGGGATAATATTCGTCCAAACCTGGAACCTATGGCGAACCATAGAGGTGACTGTGGAAGGTTGTGGAGATGCTTTGCTAAAACCGAGGGAAACATGAATGTCTAATAATTCTAATAATAATAATAATAATAATAATAATAATATCTAATATCTCTATCTAAGGAAGATAAAGGGTGTCAGCTCTTTATCTGACGCTGAAAAGATCAGTTCATGCTCACAAACTCTCCAATTTGGCTGCACTAAAGGAGGTTTGCGAGGAAGAATGGGCAAAAATTCCACCACAGTGATATCAGAGAGCGATTTCCAGTTATCAGAAGCGTTTGGTTGAAGGTGCTGCTGCAGGTGCTGCTAAAGGTGTAACTGTTGGATTTAAATTAATGGGGCAAATCCTTTTCCTTGGTTATTTAGGTATTGGGTCTTCTTATGCGTCATTATATCCCAGATGCTTGACGTGAACGCCATAACATGAAAAAACAGTTTCATGGATCATTTAAAAATTTTATACCAACATAAACTTTGGTGTGAAGAAGAACTGGAGGAAGAATCATATATGTCTGACACTAGGGGGAGCCTTATTTGCAAAGAATGTCATGGTCAAAATTTCTCAACACTTGGTCTGATATAGACAAAATAAGTTGCATATGAATCGACCTGAGCAGATCTATCTTGATCATAACATATTCCACTCCTATTGTTCATAGTTTACTCAATAGGGGGAGTTTTTTTGGTCAAAAACGCTCTTTTCCGGACATAACTTCCTAACCCTTTGTTCGATTTAGCTGAAATTTGGTGCATATGAATCGACTTGATAAGATTTATCTTCTACATGTCATATTTTACTCTAACAGTTCATATTTTACTCACAAGGGAGAGCTTTTCTTTTCAATAAAGACTGTTATTCGGAAGTCACTTACCTTTTAATTCAAGGAGTTCAATCAGGGGGATTGCTTGTACAATGCAGGGGATTTGGTGCCTATCAGAGAAGTACCCTTACTGTCATGGATGACAACCTAAGGACCCAGATAAATCTAGCGATAATTTAAAATTTCAATTTGTGTTTTACCTTTCTTCATTTAAATTTTTTTTTTTTTACTTCTTCTGTACTTCTTGAGGGGTCCGATACTTATTCACAACTCTCAGTCAAATCTTCATTGCATTTCATAAATGCAGGAAACTAATAGTCAAATGTTTCAACTGCATCTTTGAAAATGATCACAACATGAAGTCACAAATAAAATGAAATGACATCCGCAGTCAAAGCGCAATGCAGAACAGTTCATTGATATGTAGCCTGCCTTCATCACACACGTGTACAGACACACAAACACCCCCTCACACACTCACATTCCTGTAGTCACCGCTTCTTGCACAAACCTCTCCTGACATTCTGTCCCTCTGCCCCGGAGCGGCCCTGAGGTGGCTGCCTCAGATCAAGGTCATCTCATCAGCCAGTCCCGAAAGCTGCAGAGGGAACAGTCAACCAGTGTTGTAAGCCTTGAACGCAGCCTTCACGTCTACAGATGACAAGTTCTGCTCATAAACGAGAGCTGACATGAAGTGCACCTGCTGCTTCGGAATGATTGATTGCGCAAAAGCTAAAACAAATTACTCTCCAGACGATGCCAGTCGACAAAATAAGACTATTTGCAAATACATATTCTGTTTGCAATTCTGTAGGCACTAACAGTCATTTCCATTTCCAAGATTAATAAAGAATTTCAGCAATGAATTCCTCAAATCGTCTTTGGCACGTCGGAGAGCCCAGACGAGGCAGCGGGAGTGTGAGGGGGTTTCATCGCAAAAGCCACCATCTGGTGTCAGCGCGTGGTGTTGCTCACCATGACCAATTGTGTCATTAGATTATTGAATAATTAGTGGAGGGATCATGTCTACACACAGAACATGCTATTCAAGTGTATTAGCAGAATGATCTTCATGCTTTCATGCAAAAATATGTATCATTTGGAGAAAGACCTGATGAAAAAGGCCTCGTGCAGCTTTAAAAAGCTCTACATGATTTTATTGCAGAAAGTATTAAGCTTTTTTAAAACTATTTTACCCAATTCATTTTTATAGTGAAACTTTTAGTTTTTAAATTGAATCCCAATGTCTCTCTGTAGTCGCCATGTCTCCCTGTGAATCGTGTCCCCGCTGAGGTCAGGGAGGACTTTAAATGAGTCCTGCTTCCCTCTGGGCAGTGAAGAATATTTTATTAATGAACACTGCACTTTGTCTCAGGTGAAATCATCTCTAAAACGTCAAGGCACATCCTCTCAGTGCTCCAACACTTAGATAAGTGGGTTTACTTTAGATCATACATTCAATGTTTAACTGAAGTAAAGCGTGGTTCAGGAACTTTCAGTGTGGCCAGGTCGGACGGCAGAGTAGAGTTTAGGATATATAGGAAATCTGAATCATATACAGGAAGGCAGATATGACCATGGGGAGGCGGTTCTCAGATTTATTTTCTGAGTCCAAAGTGGGATATCTACCATTTAGAAATAATGACACCTACTCTACTCCTACAAAATGAAAGTGAGCATGAAAATACAGCCGTTTATGGTCTACTGTTGACGACATGAGTCATGTTGGGGACAACTGATACCCACACAGTTTGAAAACTCCAGGCTTAAAATGGTTATAGGTAAGTGATATTTAAAATAAAACACTGCACTGTAAGGTAAAAAAAAAAAAAAAGGAGCCTGGAAAGATCTTGCAAGACAGGCGTCTGGGACATGGTGAGCAATCAAACAGCAGCCCAGGCTAACCTCCACTGATCTATAACACACCACATACAGATCATATTTACAGCGGATCAAGGGAAATGGGTGGATACAATTATTGATATGTAAAAAGAAAGTTATTCATCATACGAATGATCAAGGTCTTCAAGTTTGAATGCACTTTCTAGTTGATTGAATAAAAATTAAATAATTGAAAAACAGAAAATGCTGAGTTTTTTTTGTTGACATTTTGTCCAATATGTTTAAAGAATTGATACATTTGATGCGTTCATCAAATTGCACGAATAATGAACAGTTTTTGCATAGTGACCCAGTTGTCCAGCCATCATAAGTTCGCCCTCGTCAAAGTCATTCGGATCCTTACACTGGCCCATTTTACCTGCTCCAAACACATCATCTTTGAAGACAAAATGTTCTGTTTCTGCCTAATACATCCTACCTCTACTGACAGGCACCACTAAAAGATAATCTTTATTATAATGGCTTCACCTGTCAATGGTTATAATGTTAGGGTTGATCGATGTAATCATAAAACATGATGAGAAAAGTTTTGTTAAATATGCGGTTATTTAAGTTGCATTGAATACTTGGATGTATTTTCTTTATAATTTAGCCATGATTTTGTTTTTATAATATTCTATGAACATAACTGAATTTGGAGTCGTATGACAACAAGACTATACTAATTAATATACAGTATATTTGATGCATACTTTTAATATTATGTAAAATTGTTTTGTAGTATTGTCATATGAAATGAAAATGTATTTTTCTTAAAAAAAACAAAAAAAGTTTTAATTTTTAAAAGTTTTAAAGTTTAAAAAAAAAGTACTTTTAGCACTTTGAGATTTGATCCAAATGTAAAGTGCATTATAAATTAAATGTATTATTATTATTATTATTAATTAACGTCTTTGTTTCTGGGAAGCACCATACCGGAAGTGAAGATCAATGGCGCAGTTTATAAACATGGCTCGGAGAAAAAACGTTATAGACCGTTACTCTGCTTTCGTTAACCTTACATCAACTTTCAGTGGTAAGTAGCAAGGTGAGGATAGACGAAACATTTTTAGCTTATTAACTTTGTAACATTGCGCTGATATAATGTGAAACATGACAAGTTCCCCATACCTTATTTCGAACTTCACCTGTAGCTGCTAATGTTGCTAAGCAAACATATTTGACGTGACAACTAATCATGATTTAGTCTTCACGAACGTTTAAATCTGCATCAGGTAGTATTTATGTAATAAAAGAATTTGAGACACTGATAATTGAAATGATAATAATAAACTTGATTTGTCACCGCGATGAAATTACATGCACCGAATGCTTAAAAAAGGCATGGAAAGAACAGAAACAGGACTGGGGAATAAATGTAAATTGTATCATCATAGGAAAATTCCAATGCATCCAAACAGCGATGGAACTAGGTATAAAAATAGCTAAAATTTAGGTGGAAACTAAAAAATGGAATTATCATTCAAATGAAGTCAGTCGGGTAAAAGCAGTGACGAATATAAATCGGGGTCAATTAATGGCCACATAAAGGGGGGGGGGGTACGTTTATGTGCAACATCCATCTACATTTCCTAAATTGGTATGAACAGACCAGCCATAATATTAAAGCCACTTAAGAATGAAGTTAAGAATTACGTTGATAACTGTCTGTAGGTGTGGTACATTAAGTGTCAAGTGGTAGTTTTGTCCTAATGTTGACGTATTGGTGGCAGGATAAATGAACAAGCATAAGGATCTAAGTGACTTTTACAAGGGGAACATTGCAACTTGTCAGAGCATCTCCAAGACTGCAGGTCTTCTTAGTTGCATTGCTCAAATGTGGGGCGTGAATCCCACAGAAGAGCTACTGTAGCATAAATTGCTGGAAAAGTTAATACTGACTATTGCAAAATAAATGCTTGCACTTGCCTTTCACATTTCTTTACCAAACAATTATTTGTGGTTCATTTTATGATAATTGTTGCCTCTATACCTGTAAATCAGGAAATACACAGCCAAATATCCCTTTGAGGATTTAATGTATGTCTTAGGACTAAAAGTATTTCAGTTAATATAGTGATTTATAATTATCTGTAATATTTTATTATTGTATTATTATTATTATTATCATTCTTATTATATGTTCTTTTGTTATCTTTTTATTATCTTAACAATCCACCTTAATGCATTTAGGCTACAAATGCTGTGTATTAGTCTCTAACATTAAAATATCTTTATTTTCATCAGTCATTTCTAAAGCTCTTTGAACTGCTTGTAGAGTGTTTGAAATGGGCTTTTTTTGAATAATGTTTGATAGAGGATTGATGAATTACAACAATTCAATTGACATTTCTCTTGTTTCCTCTGCACACTAGTATATCCTAGGTCCTGGCCTTTACCATGTGTGTCATGTAAGCCATTACAATTTACTCCTAAAGATAAAAATATGTACTAAAAACAAGATTCAAGTCTTGTTTAATCTCATTCACGTCTTGGAGGCCTGTCTAGTGACATTATTGTCAGGTGCTCCGCTTATTTCATCCCAAAGGTTTATTTAAAAAAGTGAATCAAAGTGGCAGCTCTAGTGTCTGTTATCTTGTCATTTGTACTGCCCTGAGATCCATGTGACAGGCTCTCTGACTCCTAGTCACACGGGTTTTTATGACATTCAAGCCTCTCGTTGAAATGATTTATGTGGATGGCACAGATGTTGTTCAGATCCTGATTTTTTTCCCCCCATTCAATTACTGAATCTATCTTGCTGTTTTAATTATGGCTATGAAAATTCCCATATCCCTCCTCTTCAGCTGCACTCCTCAGCCCATATTAAGACCCTTAGATTATGTGACCATCCATGCTGATGTCAGATACTCATTCTATATTCCCTGTTTCTTGTTTCATTGGCAGGTAATGGTAGTCAGGAAGTTGTGCTTTGACCCAATAAGACCAGCCAAAAGTTTCCTAATTAAACATACAGGGACAGAAAACATCTGAATGTTTTAATGTAATGTCTTTCATACAGACGTCTTTCACTGTCTCATTGAATGTAGTTTTACTTTTTAATAGATTTGCAAAATTGAATTTTTTTCTTTCTTAATATGAGGTATGTTGTGCATATTAATTGAATTTAGATTATTTTAGCATTAGGCTGCAACATAATAAGATATGTATAAAGTGAAGGGGTCTGAAAACTTTACGAGTACATGTATGTGAGGTCCTGTTGTGCCTGTAATGACTGATTGGAATTTGTTGGCATGTTTTATTTAATAAAAAAGAACTATACACGCATCAAGTAGAAAGCCTAAATGAAAAAGGTAAAACATGTACAATAACACGCAGGCTTTTTACACTGCAATGGTTTTCACATCAAATTATTAACTTTTGCAATGGTTTGGCATTTTGTTTACACCAAAAGCCCAAATGGGACCGGGTTTCAACTTTGAAAACCGGTTCCAGATTTTAATCTTTTGAAAATGCCACAGTTACCATTTCTGTGCAAACTGGCAATTGCAATTCTTGTGAAAACAGCGCTGTTCCACAGATCATCACTATGGCTGTTATGGTCAACCATCCCAACAGGTAAAGTCGGCTGGGGGAAGTTTTCATTTTATCAATAAGTTTGTTTTCTTTTAGTGAAAATTAGAACTCTACAAATTTTATCTAGCATTAACTCTCTACAATTGGGTTCTAAACATGTATTTTTAGGCGAAAGTTTTGTCCTTCGCATCTGTTGGTTTTATATCTCCACTACCATTGAGTGTTTGCTTATGCGTGACTATTTGGGTCTCTGTAAAGTGAAAAGTAACATTCTAGAACTGCTCTGTTTGGAAAGTGGCATGAGCTAACTTTTGAGGTTTGACACCATACAAATAAAAATATTTCAACAAGGTAGCAATCAGCATTCAGTATCATTAAATATGCAAACACAACAGTATTTCGACAGTAGGTTCACAAAGGTTTTTTTTTTTTTTGTTCGTTGTCATTTTTTTCCTCTGAAATGTATTATAAAGTGCGGAAAACTCTCCATAACTCATTTTGTTTCAATTAAGGGTGTCACTCTTTCACACGGGGGCTAACTTGTTTAACCGAAAGTCATATTCATTTGAAAACTTTCTAGCAACTGCATTCTGCTCATCATTCTCACTTTGGCTTCTCTGAAATGATATTCAAACAACGATTCTTGACAGTCAAATGGCAGCTTGTGTGGGATAACTAGATGACTTATCTGAAGTTGATAAGATAGATAACAAGATGCACATCCCCAGTTCTCGGAATTGCATACCAGCAGCTGTAGAGGCGCTGCACTCATCTGAAGCTCTCTCCTCAGTCCTTGGAGTATCAGCTTGGCGACACACTCTACCTGCTTTTTTTTTTTTTTTTCTCTGAGGTTTTGTTTTCCTACTTAAGTGGCTGAGCTCTTCTCCACGGTTCCAGCAGACCTCATGCATTTTTATTGCCATCTGGAGAATACCAACAGGTCTTAACAAGGGGGCTCTCATGGTAAAAACTGCTTACCCTGGAGATGGACTTGGAGTCAACTGGGCTCATTTGACTGTCACTGACCTATTGTGTTTTTTGTACGGTACTGTGTCTGTTCATGTGCATGCGGGTGCATGTGTGCACGTATTTTTGTTCTAAAGAAGTGTACAGAGAGAGAGCTTCCTCATGTATGCATCACTACATTTTGTTTGTGTTGGCATAACACACAAGCACGAATAATTATTTTCTCGTTCCCCCTCCCCTCCCTCTATTCCCTCTCCCAGGAGCCCCAGAGTTTGATGGGCCATCCCAGACGCCGGTTGACATTTTGTCCCCAGTCCGACTGGATGCCATATAGAAAATTTACTCAGGCGAGAAGCCAGGAGGAATACCCATCTCCCCCCACCACCAGTGTGCCTCTCAGTGGGGAGTGCAAGGTGAGCAGAACTTGAGCTTGTCATGGCTGCACGCCCCTGACAAACATAAGTAGATGCTAATGGCAAAATCGTGACAGAGCAGAGTCCCACCACCATATGGCTAATTGCCACAACAATATCCTGTGTTATTAATCACGTTTTCATAGTGTGCCATGATAATTGGAATAATTAGAAGGGGAAGAGGCACTGGGATGCCTCTGCAACATCCCTTGTTCGAAAAAACTATAGAAACCCTGCCATAAATGTGTCACTTTTTCTTACTTGTCCCACATTTGGGTCCTCCCTTTTGCCTCAAAGCGCTCTAATTCACTTTCTTCCCCTTTCCTTTGCCTTATGCTTCCTCTTTCCTATCTCTCTTGCTTCCTCAGCCTCCTTTTCCTCGCTAATCACTCTCTAGCTCCCCATTTCCCCATCTTGTTTACAGTTTTTTGATGAAGAATAGAGTTGATAATTAATGAATGCAGTTACATGGGGACCATGGCTGTGAGTAGTTCTGGGGTTTGGTGTGGGCATTTCAGGTAGCTTATTGAGGTCGCGCCACACCGTGAGTATGAAACGTGAGTGTCAGGGTTTACACTACACGGCTTATGTCATTGCTTTCTCCGGGGTTTTGATAGTGGTGGTTGTAACTCTTTGAACCAATCAAATGTTAAAAAATAATTTTATATAAATAAAATGTATAAAATGTTATTGTATAAAATAATAGACCTCAAATCCAATGAGAACGCCACAGAAACTGTTTTCTTGTGGGATGTAATTTTACTATTCGGGAACCTACTGGCCTGTTTGGCCCAAAAATCTCCCTCTTTATTCAGCAGAAGCTTTAACGTCTTCAGAGATAGCCCGAGCATTTTGAAAAACCCTACTTTATTGATTCAGACAGCGAGTCAATCAATAGGACATCTGTAGCATTAGAGGGCTATTCTAGTCGTCTGGGTTTCCTCGGCCAAAATTGTCCAAGGGAGACATCTGTCTTTCTGGGGGAGTCCTAATGAAGATGTCTTTCTTTGAGTTGTGTGACCTCAATTTGAAAAATAATGAGAAGAAACAGGAGATTCAGGGATGGAGATAATCAGCGGGATAGGAAAGATTAATCACTGATAAGCAAAGGGAGTAAAAAAGGTATAAATATACTTTGGTAAGAGATGTTGTTTCTTTGAAAAGTACTGCTCAGGAACCATCTATTTTTTTTTTTACTTTTTGTTATTATTGTTATTTTTATGCTTCACTGCCACTGCCATGGCCAATAGTGGTCTGTCTGTATGTCCACACACTGATCAGGCATAACATGGAAACTACCAGAAGGTGCAGTGAATATCTTTTTATCTCGTTACAATTGCACCTGTCAGTGGTTGGGATATAAAGTGTATAAGTGTGTAACAACGGGATAATAAAGAGTAAACATTATGACTGTTATTAAGGAAGAACAACTTAACCCAAGATAGGGTCACGGTTGCTCATTGATGCACGTGGCGTGTGAAGGCTAGACTTTGTTGTCTGCTCCCATAGAGGAATCGCTAATGAAAAATTGGAAGAAAAATATTATGATGGTTGTGTTAGGAAGGTTTCAGAACACACAATGCATCGCAGAGCTGTTTGGTGGCAATAAAGGGAGTTAAACAATGTTAGTCAGGGGGTTTTAATATTACTGATACTGATCACTGTATTACATGAATACGTCCGGGAAATCCCTTCAAATTTATCAGATTTAGGTGGTTTAACATTTGCCAATAATAACAAAATTTCACACAAATGTCTAAGAAGCTAAAATAAAGTGATGACCTGTTATATTTAAAAAGGTCTGAAGACATTTTCACTCTTTGATACTCCTTGAAGTTGAATTAGAAACAACTTGACCTCTTTTTGGAGGTTTTTAGATGCTTCACTTATTTCACCTCCTGTGAGGTCATTACCACATTTAGATTTGTTGGACTTGGAGTAATTCATTGTATACATTTAAGTTAATAAGTTTGTTTCCCCTAACTTAACAACGCCACCATCGTATTACTCAGGACAGATGTTAATACCAGCTCTGTGCTGAGCCACTGTTCGTTTTCTAGTACCTGTGATTACAAACACCTTTGCATTTTCCAGTGCTTGTTAGGAATAATTTTTCTGATGCATGCTATTGAACAGTGTCTAAGGGTATTTTTGTGAGAGTTTGATGAGGTCTGCAAAATCACTTGTTGTATATTATCATTTCACTGTTTTCTCTAATCACTCTGAGGGTAGCCATAATGACTAAACTCTCCATTTAAGCAATTAGCCTCTCTAGGGCACCCTGTTAACACCATTCACACCTCCCCTAGTATCGCTTATCAACACTTCAGATGACATAGGCAAAAAAAAGCCTATTTTTTTTCACTTCCCACTCATTCAGTTCTCTTTTGCACAGCTCTCGCTCTTGCTCCATCATTTTCTCACTCTGTCAGATTTAGACATGGAAGCTACATGCATGGTAACACTTACCACTCAGCTCTAAAGATCTTCTTTTTTTTTATGATATAAACATACCTAACCATGTTGCTTGTGTCAAACCTCAATGTGTGAGGCCAGAGAAGTTGGTTTTTTAGAAAGTAGATATTTGAAGGTCAGCAAAGTATCTAGATAAATTGCACATTTATCTAGGGTCCAGTATGTAAAAGAAAAAAATTAATTAATTAATTAATTATCAACCGCTTATCCTTTTCAGGGTCGCGGGGGGCTGGAGCCTATCCCAGCTGACATCGGGCAAGATGTGGGGTACACTCAGGACGAGTCGCTAGTTCATCGCAGGGCCGACACATAGAGACACACAACCACTCACACTTAAACTCACTCATACATTCAAAACTAAACTGTATCTACAACTACATTGGATGGTGAAAATTGAATCGGCCTATATTTTACAAAAACAAGACGAACCACATCAACCTTTTTGGCAAACAAATAATGAATATTTAATCAGATTGAAATGTTTATCCAATTAAAGTGAATATTCCTGCTGTCACAGTTTCATAAACGACTTTTCAACCAAGATTGATTCTTGTCATGGTTCTATCAAGTTTCTTTTAAGATTTATCGGAATAGATAAACCTTTACTCCACTGCTCTATTGGTGGGAATGTCATCTGGGATATTCACGTCACGGGCTCCGGTAAATAGAATCCGTAAATATACCCCCTTCTGTCCTGCGAATGACAAAAAGAATGTTTATTTTCACTGTTTCCCCTCTCTTATCCACTATGATGAATGTATAAACTTCAGCTTTGTATTTGATATTAATTCAAAAATACATCTGAAAACAAAACCCCTGAGTTCACAACATTATCCGTAGCCAGACACAGACAGCTCCGATAAGCTTCCTCTAGTTCCACACAAATTTCCCACTGATGTACCGACATGTGACTTTTGGAGAGTCATAATGGTGATAGGTTTTTGCGTCATAGAGTCGCACAAATTTATTTTATTTGAAGATTTTCAACTCAGGCAAACTGGCAATCGTTCCACGTGAAAACAGACATTAACTCATTACAAATGTAATTTTAGAGTATATAGAAATTGAGCTGATGTCTGAGTCGGATGTGGTTTTAAAAGTGTCGACGTCTTTAATCTGTCATTATTCAGTTTGTCCACTCAGGTTAACTGACACAACCTAATTTTTTGTCCTCTCTATCAACTGATTTTTCAAAATGCTTCTCTCGACACCATCTGTCATATAGACATCGAATACTCTCTTGATGTCATCCATTTACAGTTGACTTATAGACGTGTGATGTGCTTTGTAGGCAGAGAAGAAATATGTTTCTTGTATATAAATCAGAAAGGGGGGGTCGGTCCAGGTTGCTACTTTGCCCCCCATATTGTCATTTCAGAAAGTTAAGGATCCACAAATGGAAAGATGCAGCTGCTCCTCTTGACCATAAAACTCTAAACTGAGCTTTAATTGTTCCTGCATAGAGAGGGAATTATCTCCAGCAGGTCCACGCTGGGGACCTGGAGATGAGGAAAGAAGAGGAGGCAGGAATTGGAGGGGCAGGAGGGGATGTGAGAATGGACAAAATAGCAGGATGGATGGCATGGTGTGGGCAGCATTTGGCAAAGCCACCTGAGGAAGTGGGTGGCAGGTTGAGAAGTCTCCCTCATTCTCAGCTTCTCTGGAAGCCAAAGTCTTAAAAGTAGGTCATGACTGAAATAAAGCTGCTGCCTATGCATTTTAAACAGTGTAGGTAGGCTGGTACTTCGCAGGTTTATGTTTCAAAACTGTACTTCATTCAAAATAGTAATATTACATGACCAACATAAGACTAGATTAGTTTCATGTATTGTCCATTGAGAAAAACGGAATGCTTTCTTTCAAACCCAATGCAAAAAAATTTAAAAAAATCATCATGTTAATACAACTTGTCTTTTTTGTTGTTGTAAGGGCTGCAGGATTAAGGCCAAAATTAACATCTTGATTATTTTTATCTGTTATTAATTTGAATTATTTATAGATTGAGAAGGTATTCAGTCTAGTGTGTTAACTTTTTTTTTTTCATTACTCATGGTGTTTATTGAACAATGGAATGTAATGGCAGGAGGATGGATGCTGTGTTCACGCCAAATGCAATGCAAACATTTGCGTTGGTGTTCTCGTTCAATCCCGCTTCTTTACTCGTGCGAGTGTCTTTTGTGTGAGTGACACAACCCATTACTATACAGGGAGGATATAATCATATCTTTCCACGTTTTCACCCTACTATCAACCATCAGCAGAGTATTTGCTGTAAATCTGAGATTTGTTTTTAAAACCAAACGTCAATGTATCATAGTTCAGGAAGATGGCTCGGAAAAGCTTGCACCACTTCCTCATCAAAGTCCTTCTCAGGTACCGATGTGTGTTTTCAATGCTAATAGACTTTGTATGACGCAAAAGGTAAACATTTTTAACAACTCGCCACTTTGCATTGACTCCGTGTAATCGCACCACATTCTGTGTGAATGCAGCATTCTGGATGAGTTGGTGAGGAATGATTAATGTTAGCAAAAGTTTTGTTGGCCGTTACGCGTTCATGCAGTGGTTTTGGTGTGTTTTTAGTGTGGTTAAAGAAACTTGTTGTGGAGTTTTGCTACAAACTCTAAAGCGGTGGTTCTCTACTGGTCTTGCTTCGGGACCTACCTTCACCCCTTAATAACAACCCGCGACCCAAATCGAGGGAAACTTTCAACTTCTCAAATTTATTTAATGAAAAGATGGTCCAGTTGGAATGAGAGATGGTACAGAATATCCTAGAATGCCAACACAAAAAAACAAGTTTAATGATAAACTAAAACGACCAGTGGGTGGCCATGCTAGAGTGGGAAATATTCCCTTTTACACTTAATTAGCTGCATTTTAATTAAAACGAAAAGGTGCCTTTTAGGCACACAGGGTTTCAAAAACTATTTAAAACTATTCATTCACTTATTCAAGCATTAATCATAAGGCTGACATAACAATCAGAACATTAAAGTAAAAGACGTTTTTAACAGACTAAGTTGGTGTTTTCATGCAAAATACATAAAATAAAAAAGTACAACTACGCAGAAGTATTTTCAAAAAGACTCAAATTTCGTAGCTTTAGCTGAGAATACTCACTCGCTGAATCTATGAAAAACCAACACTGCACTATGGGGAAATTTTTATTTTTTATTTCTTCGATAGAAGTTTTATCCACAAACTCAAAATAAAAAAAGTGCAATTCAAAATGATTCAACTATACAAATTAACTTTTCTTCTGATTACTTCATCAGTAGGTAAATACTGAAAAACACTGCGCTTTGAGGAGAATCAAGCAGCACTCACTTCAACCTTAGGTGAAACACTGACTGAGTTTGGAGGAATCAATGGGAGAACTGGGGATTTTTTTTTTACTCCTAACAAGGGTCTCAAAGTCTGGAGTTATAGTAAACAAAGTATAAATTAAATGTATTATTATTATTATTATTCTTAAATCTGAAGGTTATGCTCAATGTCCAGTAAGTTACACTTGTTTTTAAGATGCGTTTTGGGCGATCGTATCACTAGAGGACAGCGAGACACATTCCTAAATATAAGTGTAAAGAACCTCCAAGACATTATGTGACCCGATCAGTTAAACCACTTGCCAAAGTCGTCTGCGACACATTTGACCACATACATTTTGTAGTGTAAACGCTAATGTGTCATGATGCGTCTCCGACAAGCACATCACAGGAAAATACGTCATCAGTGCTGGATGTGGTGGTTGTTTTTGCAAGTTGCAAATTACTTTGTCCTGTCAGTCTCCACTGTTGGAATAGTCCGTACGTGTACATTAGCTCTTGAAACATCTTAAAGTTGTTGGGTACCCCATGTTAGCTAGCTAAACAAATCTGGTAATTTACTGACATTACTAATAAATATGTAGCGGAAGTGCATCGGCACCAACCAAATCTGAACACAAGTGGTCAGATGGACAAATTTAGAGATACACGATAGACACAGGTGCAAACAGCAATATTTCTCGCTGTCTGTTTGTGATCCAATTACCCAAAAATTATTTTAAAACCAAGTTTAAACAGGGCTGAAGTTCCACCAGCAGCACCAGCAGAGCAAGGACCATCTGTGATTGATCAGGCTAGTCGTTTAGGGAGTGTTTTATTTGCGTTTGTAATTTACAAGATAAGTACAAATGTACTAATGTTCTGTCCAACAGCTTAATTAATTGACTTATTCTTTATATTCTTATCCATATAAATAATTGTGTACTTCATACTGCTCAAAGTTCCAGCAACAGCAGTTCACTGTTCTACTTGGTTTGAGTTCTTTGAATCAAAAGCCTCCTCCAAACTTCGAGTGTGTGTGGCTGGGTGTGTGTCACTGTGTTTCTCCCTTGCTCTCATCTCTAGAGGTGAGCTCTAGGTTGCACCCCATATTAGTTTGCTTTCCACTTAATGAGACAGCGGAGCATGAAGGTCCAAGCACTCCTAAAAGCTGTGTTCATTAAACCAATGGTGCTTAATGATGACGGCAAAGGCACTCGCGACCCGTGGGCTCCTACTGAGGGCGACCATTAACGTTATAGCCAGCCAGCTGGGGGGAGACAGTATCAGGGAGGGAGCTGTCAACTGTCAAAAACACTGTCACAAGGACGTGTAGCTCCCAGCAGGCTTCAGCAGACTCTGTGAAAGATACCAGAACATGACCACAATGTGTGATATATTGTGGGGTCAGTGACAGTGATGCATACAGCCATGAAGTTTAAATTTCAAGTTACAATCTACATTATTCTGGTGAACAACATTTCAGGTTACAGCTATGTACACCGAGCAGGCGTGAGATTATAACCAGTGACAGGTGAAGCCAGAATAACATATATTATCTCGTGACAATCATACCTGTCGATATATATTAGATTAATAGTGGATATTTTGACCTCCCAGGTGATATGTTGGAAGCAGAAAAAATTGTGCAGGCCAAGGATATGAGTGTCAAGGCCAAATAATGATGGCTAGTTAGCTTGACCAGGGCCTTGATCAGGGCCTCCCCTGAATGTCAGGTCTTGTCGGTGTTCCTGGTCTACAGTGGTTAGTAGCTACCAAAGTGGTCTAAGGAAGGAAACTGGTGAACCTGCAGAAGCCATAGCAGCCCAAGGCTCATTGATATGTGTGAGGAGCAAAGGCTGGCATATGATGTTCATTCCCATGGAAGAGGTACTGTTGCACAAATTGCTGAAAAAGTTAATTCTGGGTCTGATAGAAGGGTGTCCGAACACACAGTGCATTGCAGAGCTATTTTGGCACAAAGAAAGTTTTCTACCCAGTATTGGACAGATTGTTTTAATGTAATGGCTGATCGTTGCATATGATTTTGGAAAGTAAAGCTAGAGTGGTCTAATGTTGCCCTGAATAAAGAGCCTAATTTGTCAATCTGGGAGGCTTTATCTTTTTGGTGTTGGTTGTTAGAAATGCTCCCCTTCATATCAAGACATGTTGTCAGTGTTTGTGAGTAGGTGTGAGTGTGTATGTTGTGTACTTTATGTCCCTCTCTGCCATCTTTGATTGGCAGAATGGGAGGCAAATACTCACGTTTTAGACTCAAGCAGTTCTTTACATATACATCTCAAAACGTTTTAAGGGAGTAATGCCATGCAGTCACATTCTTTTTTTTTTTTTTGATTTGCTGTTTAGTTTATCAGTTTGGTCTGAGTTTTATGTGCAGGGTTTCTTCTGATACACTTTTCCTTTCCAACATAGAGTAGGACTACAACTAAAGACTATTTTGATAGTCAGTTAATAGTTTCAATAATCGACCGATTAATTGATTAATCGAATACATTTTTTTTCCTGGTTAAATAATGGTTTGATAACAATTAAAATTAAACACAATTACTAAATGTTATTGTTATTGTTGTTATTTTGGTATCAGACCTTGAATCTAGCTTTAGGTCGTTTAAGGTACATATAAACTAAAATGTTTTTACTGTTAAACCTAAAAGGTTGCTTTACCAACAGTGTCTGTGTTGAACTGGAATTTACTGGAATCACTGCTGATGCAAACAGTAAATGAAATGTATAAATAAACAACTAGATAAAATAAAACAATATTTATAAGAATTACAGCAGTTTCTCTGGGATGAAATAAAAAAAATTCATGTAAATTTAGGAAAATATACAAGGTTAGAAAGACCATTCTACCATTCATTCATCATTCGAGTAGTCAACAACTACATTAAGCTAAATCGCCTGAAAGGACACACACACACACACACAGATGTGCAGTCGGCAGGCAGCAACACACTTTCAGCAGTAATGTGAAAGGTCTCCATGAGCGATGCAACGTGTATGATTTTTACGTAGGGGCACATTTGTAATGTGAAGAGTATCAACGTGATTTAATAATAGTTATTTGGTTCTCTAACATCACTTAAAATTCACTATATTTCAACTATATGTCCTTTAACATGGAGCTTTAACTAACTAGCTTAGCGAACCGAACCAAGTCGTCATCGTCTACAGAGCCAACCTGCTTCTGCTTCAGATGCTCAAGCTTTGCTGATGTGTTCCACACCAGGACAGGTAAACTGGAAGATATGCAAATCTGACAACATATTTTGGCCGTGTTGAGGGAGAAATGCTTCCACACCTTGGATGTTTTCTGTCGCGATGGTGTTGCCATGGCGCTTATGTTTACTTCCTTTTTATACGCAATGTCACAGGCAATGTCCAATGATGTCACCGACTAATCGACCATTAACTTCGTCGACAACTTTCCTAATCATAATCGATTCATAATGAATTTTTGTCGATTAAGTTGATTATTCGTTGCGGCCCTAACTAGGAGTGAACAATACAAACCTTTGCTTACAGCGGAGATGACGCCTTAGGCCACTGTGATACAATCGCTCTCGTATCTATATTCTAAGTAACTTCATCATTAAAGTTGATGGTAGCTCGTGTGTTCCAATGTGCTTTTATTGGCATTTCAGAAAATATGGATACAAGTAAGTAATTAATGTTTTCATCATCAGTTAGTCCATCAATTATTTCATAGAACATGGTAGTATCCGTAAATCATTTTTTGTCCCATTAACAATGCACAACTAGGATATGTAATGATATAAAGAAAATAAATGTAGCAAAGCCACCCATTTAAGAAGCTGATACTTATCTGATGATTTCATTGATTACAGGCTATAATTGATTATATAAGTTTAATTTAAAAATTTGTGAACTTTGATGGAGAGCCCTGATCTCATTTCAAATATATATAAACCCTTATCTGCATGGACAATATATTGTTTTATGCCTCATAATATTATTATATAATGTATAATATTGTGCCTAGCTGTGCATCACAAGCAATTGGATTAAACTCCCAGTACTGTCAGATCCAGGAAGTGCTTTGTCCTTTATTCTATTCATGCACGGTTAGTGAGAAGGAAGAACTTATTAAGTGACTAGCCAAGTTTCTTTCCAAAAAAAATGCCCAAAAAGGGTAAAAGAAAATGGATAGATTCTCTACACTATGCAACACCACACTATGCAAATTTAGTATCATAAATTAAGGTGTATAGACTTGATTTTATTTTCCAGTCAGATGTCATTTAAACATTCTAGTAGGAATGGTGACATGATTGCACAATTGAATGAGCGTAGGTCAGAAAAAAGATACATTTGTGATTGATCTATTAATTGCCTGACACTGATCTGTGATAATTCTCTGATTATGTGACTTGCATTAACACAAGCCATAGAGTACCAATAATTGTTGGAATGTAGGAGTAGACTAGACACAGTAAGCTGTAGCTTCAGCCAACTTCTGTTATTTTGTGTGTGTTGACATCGGAAAACTGAAATAATGACCCAATGAAAAAATTGATCTGAAAACATTAATTCGATTCTTTTGAAGCCTTTAGATCAATTTAGAAAAAAATAAGTAAAATATCTAAACATTATAATTGAATAGGATAATGACAATTGGAGTAAACGTATTACATATTATCATGATGTATTTTGTTATTTTGTGTTGAACCTTAAAAGATTGAACCTAAATGTCCTTTAAAATAAATAGTTCCACAAGAGTTTTTTGTTGAAGCATTGAGCTTTGTAATTTTTATCTGTTAATTGTTCAAGTGTTGGCCTTATAACAAGACACAATTTCCCTGTTTTTTTACTTTTTTATATTCAGGATCGGTCTCCCTTAAGGCTGCAATTGCCCTTTTTTACTTTTTCAGACAGAGGCTTAATGCTGAAGTACTCCATCAAAGGTGCTTTATGAGATTTTTAACAAAAGCCTTCTGGAAAAGAGAAGTCCACTCTTCATTCTCCTGCTTAAAACTGTGTGTGGCCACTTCATTGCATAAATAAGGCACTCATGCACACACTCACAAATGAGTGCATGTGCACACACACACATACACACACACACACACAAAGGCTGCCTGTGATTTCTATGCAAACCCTCAGAGGACACACTAATGTATCCAAATATATTTACAACAGATGTTGCATTTTATTTTTCATGATAAAAACCCATTTCAGAAAATTTACTTCATAATGGGTAGAGCAAGTTTTTCTTCTCCCTCTCTCTCTCTCTCTCTCTCTCTCTCATCTATATCTGAGGTTCCTTGCATGTAAAGTGAGAGAGGTGCACCACCTAATGGTTGCAAATGTCTCTGCATGCCAAACTTTCACATGGCAGTATGTCTTTACAGTAGATAATGAGGATTCTCTAACTCAAGATGACATTTGTACCATATGATTCATTTAATGAACAGCCTGAATGCTCACTTAAATTCACAGCACAGTGTCCCGCTTGGATCCTGCTGCAGCGACTCAATGCTTACAGCAGTACAAAGTACATCGGGTTGTCACAACTGTGCGGAGATACTGTGCAGATAAGATTTTTTAGCTAGAATTTTTCCATCAATTGTGAAACATTTTTAAAGTGCATTCTATTGGGCATGTTCGGAAGTCACGGTGAACAACCTGAAACGAAAAGATTCTGAATTTGAGAAAATTTTAAACTCAAAGAAACCGCTAATCCTAACCTAAGAATACTAAATTAAACAATAAATGATTAGCCAATCTTAAAAATCACTGATTTATTAAAAGACTACTTGTTTCAGCTCTACTAAACATGATAAACCCTCTAAATATATACTTCTGTGTTTTATGCAAACAGTAATTTTCAGAATTCTGGCAGTCAATCATTAAGAGGCTCAACACTTGTTAATTTTATATTTCTATAAATTGAAAAAATTATTAAAAAATTATGATAGTATGAGCAGATAGTAAACATTTTTATAAAACTATATTTTTGAGAACATTCTTTTTCCACAGTTTCTAATGAATCAGTATTAAGTATATTATTAGTTTTCTTTTGTTTGTTTGCGGTTTTTACATGCAACATTTCTGTGCATCGTTTTTAATTAAAATTAAATAAGAATAAAAAAAGACTCTTACTTGCAGCCAGCTAATCTAATTTATAGTTCCTTGCATGTGAATGGGAGGGGGGGGGAAGATGCATAAGTAGAAGGAAAAAAATGGATATGACTGAGGAGGACAAATGGGCAAAATCCTGAGAGCGCTTGAGCAGAAGAAGAGGAGTAGATGACGAGGATAAGGTGAGGAGGAGGACAAGAGGCACACTCCTCTCCGGCAGCCGGAGAGGGGGAAAAAGAGTGATGAGAGAGAACCAGAGGAGGGGAGGGCGTATCAGAAATGCTGGAGAGACTGAGAGTGTGTGTGAGGGCTAAGTGAGGTCTTTATAAATGAAAGCAGATGCCTGGCATTATGAACTTGTCGGGTCGCAGATGGGGATGGCTGTGATGGAGCACTTGACTCCCCGGATGGTTATCATTCACTCTCCTCCTCTTGCCTCTCAACCGCCTTCCCTAGCGCTCTGAGAGTGAGGGGGAGAAAACGGGAGAAAAGGAATGCATTATTTTGAAAAAAGGTCGGATAATAACCACAAAGTGTGAGGAATAAGCAGACAAGAAGGTGGACCAGTGATTGATTAGAGGTCTTATTTAAATAAAGACAATGAATACAGTATAAAGGCTTTTCCTCCTCTTTGCTTTTTCCTTCTTTGATTGATCTCAGCGTCGGTGTGTGGTGATTGATTGGATTGCCTGCGGAACATCATCCCACTAACTAGTCGCTCCAAAAAGGGTTTCGTCACTGCCATTGATCTTCTTGAAAATGAAGTGTTTCATTTCCAGTGCATTTTATTGTTAAATGCAGTTCATTAGCTACTCTGAGATTTATGGTCTTGTCTCCTCTCTTGGGCTGGAAAGAGACGAGGGGGTTGAGAGGATGAGTGAAAGTGGAAGGAGAGAAGGGCAGAGATGAGCGTTGATGTATAATAATGCTGCTGCAGACTTGATAAATATGACGCACGTTTGCCAAGATGAGAGATAATGATTGCGGAGAAGAACTGACAGAGTGAGCTTCCTGTCGGCTGGAGTTCGAATCCTTGCACTCACTGAGGGAACTTCCACAGTAGCCTTTACACACTCTGTTACTCTGCTCATATTCGATCTAGTGCTCTCTGAGAACCTTGTTTATACTTTTTGTACATTTTCTAATGTTTGGGTATTTACTCGTAGGAATGGTTAAAAGAAAAAGAGCAAAAGTCGACATTATATTTTCACTTAAAGTGTGGTCGCCTTAATTGCGGTCAAAGTTTCTTGTGTGCATAAGAACTTGGTTTGCTTGCCAACGATTTTTGGTTTAATGAATGAACGTAGTGAAATGTTTTTATGTCACTGCCAAAGGGGGGATTAGAGGTTCTCCTGTTCTGTGTGGAGCAGGTATAGTTCAATAAATTATTCTACATCATTTCAAATATGTTTGTAGGGGCATTATTCTTCTACGATAGATCTCACCATCAGCACAAATTAAGTTTTTCCAGTCGTGTGACATCTATGTGCCTGGTTTGGGTTTGTTTTGCTGCTCTCTAACGCCCCGACTTTTACAGGAATGACAAATAAATCGTCACGTGAGTCTGAGCTTCTGTCTGAGGATCTCATCTAAGTTGAAAAAAAATTGATTTCACAAAATTTCTTTTCACTTTAGGAGGCCTAAAATCCGTGATCAGTAACCTGCTGGTTCAGATCCCCGAACCAGGAGCTAAGATCTCAGCAGAGAAAGAAAATGAGCAACTGTTCTCTATTTCAGTAATTATCGCACACGTGCCCTTGATCAAGGCACTTACATGAGGGCTCAAGGCTCCAATTACCGCAGTGGAGCAGCTGAGTAGCCAGCACCAGAGGACTGTGGTTGTACTGGGCAGCTCACCAGTGGGAAAAAGGGCGTCTTTGAAAAATGGCACCATTTGTTGGTCAGAGGAAATTTACCTTGTTTCAGGCAAGATTTATACTTAAATAATAAAACTGCTTTTCGGAATAAGTCATAATAACATAATTAGTTTAGACTAGAGGCAAGAACAGAGAAAGTTTCTCTCATATGAAGCAGTTTGCTAATTTTGAATATTAATAAATATTTCGATGGCTGTTTGCCACTGACCTGCATGTGCTGCTAACTGTAACCGTAAAACATGACCCACCATCAGAACCAGACTTAAGTGTCTGTAGAATTCCTACTCGGGATTTGGCTGCAGACTGTAGGCTTATAGTTTACGGGAAGATATGTAGCATCAATCTTCTCATGTAACTCTTCCTCTTTGCGCTACACAAGGCATTTGGAGTTAGTCTTTACCTTGCCTCTGGCTCATCACAGCTCCTTAAAGCCTCTGGCACTTTGAAGTGTCGGATTACAGCTCTGTTTGTCTGTCAGACAACCTGAGAGTAGGACAATTACAAAAGCAAAGTTTGCTCACACTCCTTGGCCTTAATGAGAAAGAGTCATCATGCGTGCATGTGTGCACAAACTTATGGCTGCTGTGGGAAGTATAATGTGGACTTGTTTCCACATGGCTGCTGTAGTTTTTAGGATGTGGTAAGATTAAATAAGATAAGATGTTTCTTAAAGTAGAACGTGGACCAATAATTCAAGTGAAAATATCTGACTCTCACTACTTTTCTAATTTAAGCTTAAGCCTTATTATAACCAGGTATTGTCGCCTCCTCCTACAGTCCCAAAACAAGCATTATAGCTGGAATGATCTCTGAATTCTCCCAAGTTGTGAATGGTTGTTTTTGCCCTCTGATGAACTGGCAGTGTACCCCACCTCTAGCCCAATCTCTGTGTAAGTTGGTAGTAAATTATTTTACCTTTAGGATGTATAATCCACTTTTTTTTTCGTAATAAATACATTTCATTTCTCACCCATGACGATACAACCATTACAGTTTACTTTCCAAACATATTTTAGTTTCGTCAGATGTTACTCACCTCAAAGTCCAAAAGGCTTTGTAACAGTCAGCTGATATGCTTTTTCCCCCCACAAAGTCGTGCAGCATCTGGAGTCCAGTGTCTGTGATGTAGTGATGTCTGGGAACTTCTCCCCTCCAGAGTTTAGCAGAGCATACTGTATTTTGCGGTCTGCTATACTTTTATACATTGGCTTTCATTTTAATATTTACACACCGTTGACATTTCTCCTCTTCCACCTCCTCACCTAACGAAAGTTGTGGTTTAAGTTGCTGTAAAGGGGTATCAGGTTAAGTGAGTACACAAGTCCAGCTCAGAAAATTAATTTTGGTATTGGCAACGTCTAATCCTTCGTTGTCTTCCATACAACAGAAAAATACTTGTTCTCAGTCTGCTGTGATTTACTGTTGTGCTAAGAATATAAACTCAAATGATGGGGTGTGCCTCAACTTATTAATAGCAAGGCAGGTTTTGCTTTGGATATGATTTTTTTTTTTTTTTTTAAATAGCCTGAAAGCATTCGGACTTGACCCAACTCAAGGTAAGTTCTTCAGATAACAGCAAAAAGATTTAATCATCTCTACAATATATACCCAAATCGACTTCTGGGTAAAACATTATGCAAATTAGTTAATTGATCTACAGTTATTGCAAAGAAACTTTCAATAGTGCCTAATCTCAATGGTTAAGAAAGTGTTGCAATGAAGTCACGTCATGAGGTCATGACATAACTTCATAATGAAAAGGATCTGAAACTGCTTCCTTTTTTTTTGCTACTTTCAAAATTGATCTGTCTGAATTAGGACTTTTTATTACCCATCTGTCCGTCACATTTTGTTTCTGGAGCATAAATCAAAACCTGTTTTCACATTTTTTCACTAAATTGGGCTCAAGTTTAACTTCTTTTTGGCACAGGCTTATGAAGTATATTATCTGCTGCTTTTTTTGGTGCTAACCTTTGCCTTCTAGCAACGGGAAAGAAGTGAATCATCTATTGTTACGATTCCCCTGCATTTAGATCAGCCTGCATATGCATGCTAATTTTAATGGAAAAGTGGTAATAGTTTTTTCTTTGGCTTACCATATTTATTTGAGCTATCCTTCCCTTTCTCTAAATACTGATGAGCAATTACAATGTATAAACGACTCTCTAGTACAGCAATGATAACAGCAAATTGTTATATATTAAAAACATAGTAATTTTTTTTTACTATAGCGCCGTATTTTTGTCCAAGAAATAGTGATTTATTGACTCCGTAAGCCTGTAGTAAGTTTGTGCTCGGTCTATAAAAATTCACAACCATAACCACATTCAATAAAAATGCTGGGCTACCTCTAGAGGTGTCACCTTTTCTGAAAACATTAATCGACTGGAGGAAAACACTGGTTTGTGTCCTTCTAAGAGGCGGTATTAGGCACAGTGGAGCAGTTTCTCACTGAGAGCTGAAACTTCTAGGGTTAGCCTGACAATTTCACTAGATCAGATGTTTTTCATGGGTTGTTGACAAAACCTGGAGGAGCAATAGATCAAGTAAAACAGCAGAGATATCCCGGTAATGCTGAGAGAAGATTTTCTTCTGAGATAGTATCTTCAGCAAAGGGAAGGACAACATAAAACCATATATACTCCATCGAAAAATTGACATACTGTATATATGATACACATATATCACAGATTAGTTTATATTGAGGATAAGCCATGAGGAAATCTTATTATAATAGAACTGGTTACAGACTCATGAAATACAACGTTTTTAGTTGAGTGCAAACACAAGGGTGCAATGTCAGCATGTGTCCATGTTGGGTGCTAGAGGTAGCCCGAAGTAAACTCTGTGGGTCTGCTCACACATCTGAATGAGAAAACATCTGAATGAGAAAACATGAAGTCTGAGTCTATTGCTAAAATGGTCAGTAAACATTAGGGTTTGTGGATACATAACACTTAAAAGTGACGTGTGTAAAATGTAGGGTTATATCTATGATTAAATGTAATATAATATTCATAACTACCATTTTATTTGTATATAATTTGCTGAAAATACTCTATTTTTCCCATATCAGTGTCTAAAAAATGTTAAAGAGGTCCTTGTCCGTGGAGTCCGCCTTGTTGTGCTGCTATGTATGTATGATAGCCTGAACGGACAAACTAAACACTTTCCGTTCCGCCTCTAAAATCCAAAGAAGAAGATGATGACGAATAAGTTACTATTGGATAAGTCCTTTGATTTTGTTCTTTTGTCAATTTTTAGAGCCCAAATCTGAGGATCATTCTTATTACTTAGCACATGCTGAAACTGGAGCGTGAAACCACATTGTAATGAGAACCCAACTCATGAGACAATTCAGATGTAAACTTCAAGGGTTTGCCCAGGGATTCAACTTGTAGGGTGAGGGTCCTCACCGAACCTCTCACTGGTGCTGGCCGGACGCCGCACGCCACTTTTCCTCCACAGCGATGTGGTAGACGATGATATCTTCTCATCACTGATTTTCAACATAGATTCTTTGATTAGCAGATATGAGTTGAGGTCTTATAGAAATTGTAATCCGGAACTTCAACACAAACTTTTACAGTTCCGCTGCTTTTAACTGAAATACTGGGACTGTGTTAACTTTCTCTTTTTGTCTGAAGAAAATAAAGAAAATTGAAGAATAGAAAAAATATTATCACACCCTGAGTGATAACACAAGATTCATGTTAAGGTTTTGGTTTATTCCCCATGTTTTGTGCTGATTGAGGTGTTGATTGGTGGCGTATTTCTGCACTGCACTTTCTAGGAGATAATAAAGCCTACAGTGAGCTACGCTCTTTTATTGACATGTGCTCTCATACTGTGACACATCTTTATTGAGTTTACAAAAGACCACAAAGTGTTACAAACTGATGAGGACTTTCACAAAATGGTTTACACAATAAACAGGAAGAGTAACAGTGAATTGTTAAACCTTAAATTAGACCCATTTGTGTTAGTTATAGCACAAACTAATTTTTTTTTAGGTTTTCGCACTTAAGTTTATAATTCAGTTTCTGCCCTCAGAGAGATAGGATATTTTGGGATTCCTCACCAGTTACATTACATGAGCTAGACTACACATAAATGTGCCACATAAATTGGATCAAAAGGCAGTGCTTTACTTTGAATAGTTGCCATGACGTTAATTAAATCTTACATCATTCACTTGAGACTGCTGTCATCATTTTGGAATGCTAGCTTGGTGCTTAGCCTGGATAAAAATAAGAAAACAACTGCAACAAAGTCAAATATTGGACTCATTGAGACGTGTGGTTTGAACACAAGTCAAAGACATGTATCATAAGTCTTTATGCAACCACAGCACCCTCAGAGGCATTATGTTTTATCTTTAGGTAGTGCTGGGTGACTATGACTTCAAATCATAATCGTTGACCAATTACAATGGTACAATAATAACTAAGTTACAGTTAATATGAAGAACTATCAAAAGCTGGGATATTTTTCTTCTTCAAAGAGTTTCATGTCAGGCGGATTTCTCTCCTCCAGTTTTTTGTGAGGGCCAGTGTGCTGAGCTCGGATCTGCGATCATCAGGAAAATATTTGTTTTCTGTGAATTCCTAAATGCTTCAATTATGGACAAAAGCAAGATGGATCACTTCTTTGTTTTTTTTAACCATGTGCTATTCTTACTCGGCAGCCTGATTAAATCAAAAGTAGTTAAATGGGAGTTACCTTTGGGCAATGAAGCCCATTTACATGACACTGTTTTAATTAAAAATGGAACACTGTTTTCCTTGAGTTTAAAAAAAACTTGTGTTCAGACTGCAACATTGTGAAACAACCCTCATACACACGGATCTGCAAAAGGACCAGGGAGTGGAGATTATCTGTGTTTGTCACAGTACTCACAGTACTACAGTACTAGCAAATCTACAGTTTGATATAGGGGCTCTAATAGGAACTCAACGTAGGCTCAAACAAAACAAGCTGTTCCGACGTTGATGTTATTCCATTTGCTAGTTGCAATTAGGCTGACATCGAAACAGCCATGAATGGAGTGGTGTTGTGATGTCATCGCTTTCAACCACAGAAATAAATGATGGTTGGCGGAAATAATTATTGCACTCTGGGACCTGATTTCAAACTGTTTTCAGGCCTTGAAAACACTGTTGCCATGTAAACAAAAGGCCAAAATGCAGTTTTATGTGAAAACCGTTGTTGTGAGAACAGTCCCTGAGATTGTTTATTTTGGATGTATTTTTGTGTCATCTTCACTGAAGCCAAACTTGTCCAACTGTAGTACACAACATTATTATTATTATTATTTTTACAAGCTCATTCGATTGAGTCTGATTTGTCAGCTCTGTGTCGGCACTCATGGCCTCCATTTCACTTTAAATGCACTAGGGCTGCGACCAATGACTATTTTGATAGTCGATTAATCGTTTCAATAATCGATCGATTAATCGGATAATTTTTTTCTCCTTGATTAATAAAAGTTAAGTAAAAATAAATACACAATGACGAAATGGCCTTTTATTTTGCCATCAGCTTATGAATCCGACTCTAGGTTGTTTTAAACACATGCAAACTAACAATGAAAACAATACAGATAAATTCTTCGGCCCAAAATGTCTGTTAATAAACTTTACTGCCTTAATAACAGACTATTAAACCAAACGGGTTGCTATACCAACAGTTTATTGGCTGAGCTGTAATTTTTTCCTTTCATTTTTCCTCACATCAATGCTGATACGCAATAAAATGTATAAATAATATTTAAAAAAATATATAAAAAATACAGCAGTTTCTCAGCAATCAAATCAAACATCCATTTAAATTTAGGAAAATAAACAAGGGTAGAAAAACAAAACAGTCAGTGCTTTGTGCATTTTGTAGTCTACATCATGCTAAATCATTCACAAGTGGGATGCAGCCCAAATTGGACACACACACACACACACACACAGACGTGCAGGCAGCAGGCAGCAACACACTTTCAGCAGTAATGTGAAACGTCTCCATGAGCGACGCAACGTGTATGATTTTAACGTAGGGTTTACATTTGTACAGTGAAGAGTATCAGCGTGATTTTATAATAGTTATTTAGTACTCTCAACGTCGTTAACAATTCACTACATTTCAAAGTCACGTTAAGCCCAACAGTAGCGTTAAGTACATTTCCTGTAACATGGAGCTAGTTAACTAGCTCAGAGAGACGAGTCTTCATCGTCTACAGAGCCGGCATGTCTCCGCTCCAGATGCTCCAGCATTACTGACGTGCTCCACGCCAGGACAGGTCAGCTCTGCAGATCTTTTACTTTACAACATATTTTGGCCGTGTTGAGGGAGAAATGCTCCCACACCTTGGATGTTTTCTGTCCCGATGGTGTTGCCATGGCGCTAATGTTTACTTCCTTCATATTCCGCGGTGTCGGAGGCAGTGTCCGAAGATGTCACCGACTAGTCGAATATCAAATTCGTCGACAACTAATTTCATAATTATTATTGTCGATTACGTTGATTATTCGTTGCCGCCCTAGCATGCATAGACTAACAACGGTGGACAAGGCAGAATAACATGTCTGAACTTGATGAACTTGGTGAAAATCTTAAATTAGCTTTTAATGACATAACCTATCGAAAAAATCCAAACCAGTGTGGTATTAAATGACATTTCACCCGGCACATGTACTTAGAGCAGCATCACAAGTTGGTCTGCATTAAGAGAGCTCACACCACAATCAGGTCATGTGATTCCAGAGAATGTCTTTTGTTTCACTGCAGAGATGAGTATATGATTGTCATAAATGGATAGAAGTAGAGCAAAGGAAGTTTGTTTGATTTTATATTTATCAAGGATGGGGTTGTTCTATCACAGAGAAAAAAAGCAAAACACAGATCTTTATTCAGAAATTTCCCCCCAAATATAAAATAAATATCTATGACATAAAATTTTTAAACTTCTATAAAACGGAAACAAATTAATATGAGGATATGGGACATCTGCTTTCACCTTGTGATGTTTTGCAAAATACCCTCTCTGACTTTTAGTCAGCACAATAACTCTGGCATGAATGATGGGAGTATTTCACATTTGGTCAGAATCTGAACTGGTGACAGTAATCATGTGTGCCCACCCTCCAGCTGTGTTGGTTGTATCTTCTGTTTTGCTGAGTTGAAGATGTGTGTGTCAGCAACATTAAGATCGCTCATGTTTAGCTTCAGGTGATTGTCGTTTCACCATGTCACAAAACAGTGTATCAGTCCATATGTAATGATGTGAACTGAAACTTGACCGATGCATGACCCAGAGACGATGATTTTAGTTTATTCCTATAGTTATTGGACTTTTTGTCATTATTATATTCTTAATAAGTGCAGCGCTCTAATAAAAGATAATGCAAACTAAAAGTTATGTGAAATTTTTATCTTTTGGAAAATACATTTCTAATCTCAATGAGGATTTACCTGGTAAAAAAATGATATATGTATAACGGCAACTATGATTTATAAGATTAAGAATTAAATTAGTCTGCTTTGTGTTTGCTGTCTTGATTTATAATTAGGTCTGTTAAAAGTCTACTTTACTTCAAAGATCCTTAGAGACTATAGTAATTTAAAAAGTGAGAATATAAACTCAAAACTTGCCTTTGAATGAAGAAAAATCACAAATTATTTTTACATGTAATGGGTTTCTTTCAATAGTAAACTATTATGTCATTCTAATAATTTATAGGAGTTGATTGAACTTAGTTACTTTCATTAGTTCCGGTTTAATCAATTTAGGTTCCTACGGATTCTTCCTATAAATTGGTTCCTGCTTAATTCACCAGTGTTGATTTGGCTTAGGTACTTTGATTTGGTCTGGTGTAATAAATAAAGGTTAATAAAACGTAATTGCTTGAATAAGTTCCAGCTTAATTCAATTGATTCAGCTTAGTTTCTTGGAATAAGTCCAACTTAACTTAATAGGGTTGATCCAAGTAATTTCGAAGTTTTAAAAGTACCCTAAGAAATTAACTCAATCTAACCCAAATTAATTAATTTTGGCGCAACATGATTGCTTAGTGCAAAGTGAAACCAATTTACTCATGTGGAAATCTGTGTTATGATCAGCTCTTGTTAAGCTGTTTGATTCTTGATGAAGTAAATATGTTGAATTTAATTTGAAGTCCTTAATCATGTAATCATGTTTATCTTGCAACATAAAATGATGGGATATAAGAGACATGATACATTCAAGTATTGTACAAACAGCCAACTTTCTTTTATTTGGTGTGAGTATTTTTTCTTGTGTTAAAGAGTTAATTTATTACTAGTATGGGTTCCACTAACTTTTTATACTTATTTATCCGTCACCCAATGATACGTTAATTACATTCAGCTGCCGATTCATGGTGACTTTACGGCCTCCACTGAGAAGTACAGTAGCAGAGAACCTAAAAGCTGCTCAAATCAGTTTTATGTTCACTAGGGGATTCTTCTGCATTTCATGTGTCTACAGCTCCACTTCCTGTCTGATATTAAATGAGTGTTCACCATCACCATCTAAACCTGCTACCAGTGGCGACGCCAGGACCCTGAGTTGTTTCTCATCCATATTCAGTCCCTCTGAATTGGGGACGGTGACATATGGTTGGTACTTGCGTTAAATCTCCCCCTCCTCTGTTCGAAAGATACAAATACAGAATTGGATTCAACACTTCTATTCCCCACTGACCAGCAAGCCTGACACAATTACTATGTTGGATACGCCACACACACACACACACACACACACACACATATTCTGGTGCACACACGCTCACACACACACTCTCACATTCTGGTGTAAACCAATAAGGACACAGCCAGTGTTTATTCTGATGTGCATAAGAGAGACCATTTCTTAGAAATTAATATTCATACATTTTTATGATGTCTAAAAACAAATTAAATATAAATTAGACTCTGAAATGAAATAAAGATATAAAGTAATTTTCCTTTTTTGTGTAGAAGTAATCTACCCTGCCAAGGTCTTACCGAAGAAGATACTGAATCTAAGGGTCATTGATCAGTAGCCAAAACTCTACTGAGATCTTTATGTCATGGTTTTCAATAATTGTAACATCATTATCCTTAAAGTTGCTAAGAATGTACTCTTACACTGACAGCACTGGCCTTTTCTTCTTTCTTCTTTGAAAACCCATTTGTGCTTTGTCATAGTTCTGCAGTGCAGAAATAGCTTTATGAATAAAAAACGTTAAGTTCACATGTTGAACGCTACCATGATATATGAGCTACTATTACACATCAAACAACAATACCCATTACTTTTATTTTTGTTCTATTTAGATTATGAGCAGATTGTGAATTACATTTATCTTAATTTCCTGAAACATGTCACTGGAAAACTGTTTAGAACTAGAGGTGTCCTCAAATCTCCTCTCAGAGATAACCAGAGAGAAATACCTTTGGGTTTGAGGATCGATATTATCTTTGAATCAATCTTGGAAGTTTGGCTCCATAGGCTAACTAAGCTAACAGGGGATCTAGATAAACACAGAAAGCGCTGACTCATTGAGTTGTTACTCCCTCTGCTGTTATTGTAACTTCATTCCATCTCCCTTAAATCCTTAGAGTGGTAATTGTTTTACAGGACAATAAAGCACCGAATCAACACAGTTCTGGGTTCTGACGGTCTGTCACTTGATCCCAGTTTAATAGGCCAGACTGTGATCTCAATTCACTGCTCTGGGATAAGACAGACATTTAATTCCTGTTTTAGAAGTCACTGTGGAGCATCAGAGCGGGCGCTGCTGAGATCTGCCATCGAGGCATCAGTTTAGGTTTCAAACCATTACATCACCTGGCTAATTGATCTGCTTGTTTGGGCTCATTTCATACCTGCAAAGAAGTGCTGATGAAGTGGGTCTGGGTTTTCCCCCTGACTTTCAAGTGTGTGTGTGTGTGTGTGTGTTGGGACATAGGTATTAGCCCTGACAGATCGCACCGTTAATTGCTAATTGTGTTTCTCATTAGGTGCAGGGGTGACAGGTGTTGTGAGTTCTCTCGGCGCTCTCCTATGAATTGCGCTCGCTCCCCCGTTCCTGATCTGCTCACTAATGGTTCCCCCAAGAACTCCCATCAACCCCTGGGCTCGGTGAGGCAAGGGATTGTCTTTAGATACTGTGTAGCGGCAACAAGCGCTTTGGGAGGTCTCCAAGCAACAAGCTTTGTCAACTAGCACGTACTTTTATTTTCTCAGTACAGTTCTGTATTTTGTTCAGTCTTTAATTAGGCACAGAAGCACAGAGAGTTACACAAATCAGGAAAACTTCCTAACTTCTTAAGATTCTAACATTATCTATTGTATGGTTTGAGATTTAAGATCTATAAAGGTCGAAAACGTAAATTGAAGGCTATTAAATTAGGAATTGAAATATTTCAGCTCACACAATATCCTGATGTGTTCACTTTCACTTCATTAATGTTTTTGTATGGACCAGGATTGTTGTTGTTTTTGTTGTGTGTTGAATGTTCACTATAACCAAAATGTCATTGTATTTCATGAATTAACAAATAAATTAGGATAGATGAAAGAGGTCTCCAGTATCTAAATATACTGACTACATCTAAAATTCAGAGAGATGAAAATATTAATGGATGAAACGATTTGCATTTAAAGAATTTTCTTAAAATGTTTACCTGGTCTCGGATCAGTGGAATGGATTTTTCAAATCAGTGGAAAATCCATTACGTCATGTCGTGCTAAAATCAAGAATACTAAACACTGTATTTCTGCATTTCACACTTTTGTCCTTATCCAAAGTTTACACTGGGAACCTAGATATGAGCATTTCAATCAAAGATGCTATTCCAGAGAAGATCAGAACCATTTGAATATTATTCAATGACACAGCTAAAAGCAAGGAAAATCATTTTGTATTTCTAGAGGATAGTATTAGAGGTGCACTGATTGCAATTTTCTTGGCCGAACAAATCGATTTTTCTGTCTGATCGGCCGTTACTGATTTTCGCCGATTCCAATTTTTTACTTTTAAAGTTAAAAATCATAATGAGTTATGTATTTTAAGCGCTCTTATTTTGAAGGATTACAGTGGAAGTGTCTGGTCGGCCTTGTGTAATGGTCATGTATTCTGACCTGTGGAAATGAATGGACCCCCCCCCCGCTCTGCATTCCTCTAACCAATTGCATGACAGTTCGAAGTGAAAAAAAACTTAATGCTTCGTTCATTCCATTAAATGTTGTCTTTGTTCAGGGACTTCAAGGCTTGTGTTTGGCTCTGAGCTCCGGCTAGCTTCAGCCGCTCTGCTAACGTTAGCTTAACTTGCTGTTCTTCCGGGTGAGTCATTTTGAAGTATGTGATTAAGTCGTTGTACAAAACATTTTCGGGGTTGAGGAGATGCTCTATTTTGTCCTTACTGGTTTTACACTTTGCGAGCTTTGGTTTACTTTAGGGATGTTTGGAGCCGTTGTAGCTCATGCCTGGTCCGCGGGTACGCCGCATGTGTGCAACCGCCCTCAAGTTAGGCTGATCGGCCGATTGATGATTTCATCAAAGTAGGCCTCCCGACGCCAATCGACTGGTGCACTTCTGATAGAAATTCATACCATTTATATTTTATGTAATGACTATTCAAATATTTGAAAGATTATGCCCATTCCTAGTACCCGCTGAGATTGGACAATTGTCAAAGAAATTCTACACCAGGGTCTTTTGAGGTTGAACACCAAACTGGGCCTGTAAGATAACATTTACCACTAGGCGTCACACTTCAATCAGCAGCTTCTCCCATTGAGCCCATAAATGGGGTTGTAGTGTCATAAATCATTAGGATAACTTTGACACTTTGTTTGACATAACAACTCAATTTAGCATTTAACATTAAGTTAAAAAAATGAATTGTATAATTGACTAGAGAAGTGAGCAGTTGCTAAATTTCAGGTGCAGAAGGAAGTTTTTTTTTCTCCAAATCTTTCATATTAAAACCCTTAAGAAATGAACCCTACACTGGAAGAGGTAACAATAAGAACAGATACAGGAAGTGTTGAGTTTGTATAACAAGCGTATAACATTGTGGCCACTGTGAGCAAACACCAACGTGTGATAATGAGCTAATAATCCATTTCAGGTCTTCTGTTAACTACCTTCATACAGCTCTGTCTTTTGGAATAATTTGAAGGTCCAGTGTGTAACATTTGGCCAGGGAAAGGTCCTGTGAGCTCTGGCCTTCCCCGTCCTATGAAGACTGGAGGATTCATCTCGGCTCGGCCGCCAGCCTCCTTACATCTGCAGCTTCGGGGAAGGATTTCTAAACAAACATTAAAAAAAATATTTTTCTTTCAGTTGAAAGTACACAAAAAAAACTTCTTTATACTTATTCTTTATACAATATTTAATTTATTGAAAGAAATACCTTTAAAAGCCCCCTAAATTTTAAAACTTAAAGAATAACTCTAATATGGTCGATATTGCTAACTTAAATCTTAGCCGTTTAAATGTAAAAGAATATTAAGCACTGGAGGTTGAGTGTTTTGGCGACTGATAATTATTATTTTTCCCGACTCTTGTGTACCTGCTCGGGATTCTGCTTCTCCTCTGTTGAGCTTTATTGTCACCGGCTACTAATTACCGCCTTGGGACACGGCCTCTGAGCAGCCAAGTGTGAGCAAGACGTCTCCCCTGGGTGACACCTGCCCGTCCCTCTGTGCTGCTATTAAGCTCCGTTTTATCACACCTGGAAGCTGTTATTAGCCTGGGTATTAACGTCTAGCTGACTCTCTCTGATACCTGTCATCTCACCCGTGTGGACCGCCATTGTTCTGGAAACCCCTCGTGGGGCTGATGTGCGGCTCAGAGCTCTAATAATAATAATTAACTATCTGAAGAAAGCTGTGTCCCCATTTGTGCAGCCATGTTTACCCTGAACTCCATCCAGGTCTCTGGGTGCTGCTAAGCTCTGCTCAAGGGATGATTGACACGTAGAGAAGAGTCGGATCAGAATCAGTGGATCAACTGTAGGTGGGTTTACATGGACAGCCTAGTTCGGATCAGATTCAGAACGGCAATAACCTTCCCGAATTAGATGTCATTCCCTTGTAAGGAGGTAGTCAAAATCCTTTCGGACGTTACATGTAAACGCTGTATCGGAAAGCTGTTTGAGTTTATCTGTTTGAGTTGTATTTGCGCATACGTAGCGTTGTGACGTAATGCTCCGCTAAGTTTTTTTCAGCGCCGTGATGCATTTTAAATACAGCGACTTCAAGACCGTACTGGTTTACATCGGAGTGACTTATTCATTGCAACTTTGAAATATTTTAACATTTTTGGACGGTTAGATGGGCGATGGTCACTTCTTTGTAATATTCTTCTTCTGGGCGCTTGTTGGTGAAAGCACCGAGCTCCCCGAAGCATTATCGCCACCTTATAAACGGGAGTATGGATCCTCTGCGCATGTGTGAAAGCGTTTCCGATTAGGTGAGTCGATGCATGTAACACTGGGTCGGAAAAGATCACAGGTCATGTAAACAAGCGACAGAGATTGCAATTCGGATAAGTTTAATTTAGAAATGAGAAAAGTGTAAACCCACCTATTGACCTGTTAATAGAAAGTGAATAATGAACATTTAGCTATGACAAACACGAGGTTTTCATTGCTGTTTTTTTATCTTTGAAAAGTGAAAATTATAAAAAATAGTTTTTTATACATCGATGAAATTCTACTTTCACACAATAGAAGTTGAAAACTAATGTAAAATATATTTGTGTACAAAAGTGATAGGGGATTATATAACACTTAATATAAATCATCTGTCGTTTGAAAAGCTGAACACAGTCCTGTGAGCCAATCTCTTAATAATCTAGTACAACAGGTTAGACTGATCAAATGACAAGTGTCATACTTCACTATGTTTATAACTAAATATGTGGATGTATCACATTCATTAAACAATACCAATAGTGTCTTACATCACTCACTTGGTAAACAATCGTATTTTAGTTGATTATATCTGTTCAATGTATCCTGATGGGTCTGATTCATGCTTAATTTTCTGCAAATTTGAGCAAAACCAAATTCTCTTTTTTAAGCTTCTAATCTAAAACTAACTGCAATTCAAGGACTTATGTTTGACTTAAATGAAAACAAGTTGATACTGGTACTAATCTAAAATAAGACTAAGATTTAAAGGTTGAGTGTGTAAAGTTTAGGCGTATAAAATATGTTGAATACAAGACTCATTCCTATGTCGTTGCTATAATATCATAATTTTCTTTCTTTCTACCTGAACTTATAAAGTCCCTTATATCTTCAGTGGGAGTGAGTCCTCTTTCATGGAGGCCATCATGTTGCACTTCCATGTTTTTACGGTAGCCTAGATGAGGCAAACTGGCAGCAGAGAGGACTTTTCGCATTTATAGGTGGAAGAGACTGAAGGAAGATAAAAGGCTTCCACTGTAAAAACCAAAGAAATGTATATATGTATGTACATATGTTTACCATTAACCGTTATTAACATTATTACCCGTTAGCTTTGATTAGCATTCTTAGCTACAGTATCGGTTGCAATCTTGAATTTAAATGCTAGATGCTACAAGATTTTACAATTTCAATGATGACATTTTTATTGGAGATGTTGAGTATTTCCACAGAAACTGTCATTAAATAGGATTTTTTATATCATAAAATTGGATCATATTCTACTATTCTGGCACTGTTAATTGAGTGTTATGTTGATGACCCGATTTGACAGTGTTGGTCCCAAATGTGCTCACATCTTTTTGCATCATCATCATCATCATCACTATCACCTTATTTTCCTTTCAGTGAATAACCTTCACTCTTTCACTTTGACCTTTGCTAAAATGTCTGTTTCACATTTCGTCCTTTTCACATGGTTCTTCCGCTACATTAGCAAATACCCCAGCGAGAATTCACACACACCAGACAAAGAAAAAGACACACACACTCCACCATCTCCCAAATGGAGGTGAGTCCAGACCTCTGGGGATCTTATTGTTTTCCAGCTCACACAGCAGATCCGTCCAGTGCCAATTATCTCATTATCTACGCTAACAACTTCACCAGCAACCTGGTTGAGTGAGTGACGTGCAGCCAAGCTTCTGTTTTTTGTTTGTTGAATTCTTAAATCTATTGAAACATGCAGCGATTTTATCAAACTATAAGTTCCTATTGGTTGTTAGTTGCGGGCTTAATGTCAAAAATTAAACCGTGGTCTATTATCATTATTATTTTATAAAGAAGCAATAATCATGATGCAGATACAGTTTTGTTCTTTGTTTAGATAAATCTCTTTGCAATATAAACAGCTTCTTATTCAAACTAATGAGCAGACACAGCATTGACAAAGATTGAAAAACAACTTAAGAATGTGGTCTTTTCCGTAAAACTACACAACACAGCAACACAACACAACACTGACGGTGATGCTGATACTTATCCTTACATGATCACCACCGTCGACCCGTACAAGCTTCACTGCCCCCTTAGTGAGCTGTCCTGGGGCGGTAAATGGTGTGAATACACCGCTGTGATGATTGGATGTGACAGCAGATCTCTGAGCAAGGCCGAAGTGTCCAAAAACATCTTTGTCACACACACGAGAGAGAAGTCACACCGCACATGCAGTCAGCCATGCTCAGACTGCTGCTTTGTGACCTGCTGGTGGCCGCATGTGCTTCTTTTAATCCTTGATGGTTGACAAATTAAATATGTTGACGGACGTATTTATTATAGACACTAATTCCACTATAATCCTGAACCAGTTGAGGGACAGCCTGTTAATGGTTCAAATGGTTAAAAGAATGTAATTGGCAGAAATGTATTAACTTCTGAGTACACTGTAAAACACTTTTTTCCCACTATTGTAAATGAAAGGGTTGAACAATATGGTAAAAACCGGCTATCAAAGACAGTGTACATGATCAGCCATAACATTAAAACCACTTGACTAATATTGAGTCAATTGTCCCCCTTTGGCTACCAAAATAGCTTTGTCTTCCATGCATGTGTTCTGACATCATTCAATCAGAATAGGATGTTACTTTTTCAGTAATTTGTGCTTCAATGGCTCTTATTTTGGATCATACAACACGGATTAAGCTTCCCTCCCATACCCATCACTGATTCTCTTTGTTTTTTTGGGGACGATTTTGTCCCCAATTACTAACCACAGCAGACTGGAAACACACAAAAAAGATTTGCAGATCTAGAGATGCTCTGACCCAGTCGTCCAGCCATCACAATTCGGCCCTTGTCAAAATTACTCAGATACTTACGCTCATAGATACGCCCATTTCTCCTGCTTCCAATTGATACATCCACATAACATGGCCACTTTCTGCCCAATATATCCCACCCAACGACAGGCACCACTGCAATGATATAACAAATGTTATTCTGACTTCACCTTTCTGTGGTTGTAATGTTATGGCATATTGTTGTGTGTATCCTCTGAAGCCTGATTTTTTGTCAGCTATCTGGAATTAATGGAAGAAAGGAGAGCCAGAATTTTTCAATGCACAGCTATAATTCATCTTGATACCTGAGGGTTTGACTATTATCTGGAACAAGCGCCATCCTATCAGGTTCCACAGTAAATTGGAAGAACCTCAGGTACGACTTGGCAAAGCAGGTATTTTTGGTTCTGCTCATTGATCTACAACTATGAGCCAGAATACAAATTTGATTCTGGCAAGAGTTATGCTGCGTCTCATACCAAGCACTTCCATACGTCTACTACCATGTAGTATACTAATACAAGTACATATATATTTATGTACAATTCTTTGAATACTATGGGTATTTCGAAAGTGCAGTGATGTCACAGATTGAAACACCCCCACTTCTTACCGGAAATGATTGCTTAGACATTTGGCCATGAATGTCACACCACGTTCAAAAATATCTGACAGCTTTTTCACTTGATTAAAATTGAAGAGTTCATTTTCTGCATTTTTTCTGCACAATAGAACTTTTATATGTTGCAGTATTGTTCTCCGCCGTAACCGTCACCTTTGTTTTAATTCCTGTTAGTTATCACTTTGTGTTTCGTGCTGATAAGTAAAGCATGCTAACATATTAGACTAAGATAGTCAACATTTGTTTTGAAATGCTCAATTTGTTGTATGTAACAGCATAGTTGCTTAAATTTCATTGATGACTGATGACCATGGCTTTCAAGTGGCGCAGACGTGGCTGATGAGGTCTCTCCTGAAGGCTTTACCTTGTGGGGGATACATGAATAAATGTTGTGAATGGAATGCTGGCATTTCCAGCTTCACAAGCTATGGGCTTTTTCTTTGGCTCAAATCTCTTTGCCCCCCTTCAATGATCTTACTCTGTCAGGCCGGCCAGCTTTGTTCCAAGTTTTTCAAAGGTTAACCTCAATGCTCATGTCCTTCTCTGAAACGTTCAGCAGTCTCTGAAAGGTTTTTTCTGCTACCCAACCTTCCAGTTTATTATAGAGCAGTTATTTATCCGCAAGCCCATCTGACTTGCTTCATGACTTCTGTGTCAGGGAGTTAATCCTGCCATCTGATAAGGAGAAAACCTGCAGAGGCTGCTCATACGGGGGTGTCGGAGCAGCCATTGAAAGTAGACTTCCTTTTGAAATCATAATCCTTCGACCACGATTGAGATCTGAGAAGCTACATATTTCCACCCGAAGTTGTTCATTGCTGCTCCCATTTCTTGAAATGTGAGTGCTATGAGCCTGGAGATTGTATCAGGGTATGTTTCCTGTTTCCTCTGGTAGTTTTGGGAAGCAACCAAAGCAGGACGTCAGATATTATTGGATCTCCTGTGCACACAGAAACAGGGGAAGACTGGAGTTGGTATTGTGGGCTGGTCACCGTAGATCTGCTTCTTGATTGGAGGATTTCTCCTGGAACTCTTCTTTACACCCATAGGAAACCTTGGAAACAATCACGCCAGAGGTCCTATAGTTCTTATTCCACTACACGGAATGGGCCTGAAAACAGCTTTGAGGCGAAGTTTTTCAGAACATCAGTTTCGGCTAAATGATGGTCAGTTTCTTATGCTTTCCAAATGTTTTCGAAAACTTTTGCGTTCGATTAGTTTTATCAGCCCCGTCTCTTCTTACCACCAGACAACAGTTCATCTAGATTCCAGCCTGTTTCCTGTCAATAAATACTGTTTAAAGAACCTGGTAAACATGTCTGCCTTCATTCATTACACTGCTTCTCATCATGATCAAGCCTCACAATTTAATGAGGCAAATAGAAATTTCTGTGGTGATTGTCTCGCTCTCCCACAAAGTATTAAGACTATTAAATGGACACATCTGTTTTTAATTAGGAGCTAAAGTCACCTCGACGCTGCCTTCCATGTTAATGGACTGATTCCATCAAAGCTCCCTCAGCCTTTCTAACAAGGCTGCACCGGGTGGTTTGCCGTGAAACAAAGGGCCGACAATGTGATAAAAAGAAAAGGATCGGCGATGCTGGAATGCTCCTCTGCCACATAAATGTAATCTTCACATCAGTTGAAATATGTGTGTCTCAGTTATTGGTAATAATGAATTACTTCATTCAGACAGTCCGTGTTTTGCTGCAGGCTGATTTACTCAAGTAGCCAGAGGTCCCAGTTACTGTGAGCCCAGTATTGTTTTTCCGCTAGTATTCCTGTTCCTCTACATCTTAAGACTTTAATTCATTCAATAATTATACATACCTGTACATCTGAGTTACATTTGTTAAGCCAAGTGTGACCGGAAAAATATGAAATTCATTGGCAAGCCCTTCTCTAGTGAATAAATCTTCAAAAAAAATTTACCATTTCAGTCAAATTAATCACGTTTACATCCAGATTTAATACAACAGAGGTTGTCACCATAGGATGTCTCGAAGGTGAGATGGTTGAGTTTTCTGACTTTTATTACCATCACAATTAAAAGTTTCAGGTCGCAGTTTGTGATTGTTTGCATATGAAAACAAGCTTCTCAGGTATTGTCAGAACGTCTAAAGGTGTCACCTGACAGCACAGTGACTTCAACATCACTCTCTTCCCATGAGCTTCACTCACTTTCATAGTGAAGGTACATTCTCTGATTCATATTTTTAAGATGGTGCCATGTGCTTTAAGTGTCAGTGCAGCGACTCTTCGCTGTATTGAGCAGGTTACCGCAGTCCCCTGGCGTGGAAGGGAAAAAAGGAAGTGGGCAGGTGTGATACTCCGGGAGGCAGCTCCCAGCAGAATAAGGCTTGATTAAATGGAAAACTCATTAGCAGCATCGAGGGAAAGATACTGATGGCGAGTCTCTGAGCTCCATCTGCCATCTAGTGGAGTTCACGTTTATGTGCACATTTAGATGCAAATGACATATTCTCACCTCAACATTTTGCAGATGAACAGAAGTGGCACACACGTGTCGAGTTAGAATCAAGAGCAAGCTTTTAATAGGCCTAAATCAAGAAACTCAACTGAATTATTATGATCCCTGTAAGAGGCTCCCCATGCTGCAAACATTTGGCTGCATGTGAAATGTGCTGACGCTGTCCCTCGCTCGGCAGGAAACAGCAGACATTAAACATTAAAACAGGTCATGGCTTTATTTAGAAGAGGAAATGCTGTGTGGACAGGGTGTATTCAGCTGTGCATGACGTCGACTCCCACGAGACTGCATCGTGTCTGCATCACTCCCCTTTCGCCACCTGGTGGCAGTAGATGACCACTCTAAAGTAAAAATGTTTACCTCCCCACAGTCAAAGACTTCACTACCAGTAAGTCTCTTGCTTTATATAATGTTTGTAAGTGCATTAGAGCCATCCCTGAGGTTCAGTTTGCAGAGTCTTTATTAAAAGCCCTCTGGTTTGTAAAGTGCAGTGGACACCCAGGGATCGACCACCAGCCCTTTGATTGGACCACTCTACTCTACCTGCCTACTTTACCTGTTTTTTTCCGTTTACAGTAAGAATATTAAACGCAGTAGATCTGAGCTATCTTCATATCATGTGGAAAATGTGGTGCCGTAGAATAAAGAGCACTTCATTTCCAAACTGCCACAAATTAATTTCTTTGTTTAGCTAGAAATCATAACAAAAGTTTTGTCTTGACCGGTTATTTTACTGGTGAGAATATGTAAGAAGCAGTTCTTTAAGTGGTACTGGACATTACTGAACTTTAAATCTCATGATGCAGAAACAAATATGTTTTTTCTTGTGTTGGTATCGGTTAACATGCTGCACAAAAAGTCACACAGCTTTGGGTAGATGTGGTGGTCCATCTTTCTTGTGAGAGCAAGAGGACAGGCTTTATATAATTTGTTGACAAATTTGGATTATTTCCTCCTCTTAAAGGCCTGACACCATCTTAATACTGAATTGGGTGCACGGGGTAAGAGTTCATACCATGGTTTGAACACTTAAACTGTATGTTTGAACCACTTATCTTTCGCAGCAGAGGACACTAACATCCCTACACAAACCGGAACGTTTTGTCCAACACCGTTTTCCATCGTTCGTAGATTTTTCTGGGAAGCCAAACTGTTGTTATTTACAATTGATCCATGATAAACGTGTCCTGAATCATGGTTACATCACTTAACTATAGGTGACAAAACAATGATATTGTCTGAGGCGTGATGAATTTCAAAGCTGATGGTGCTGCGTTGGTGATAAACCCGTGAGGTTGATTAGGTGAGCCAGTGCGACAAGGAGTGACTACGCAGCTCTACGCAGCTCTGCAAGGCCACTGGATGACCTCATCTGGGGGGTTGGACCAGTCCATGAGTCGGGGGATTACTGTGTAGTCCATGCTGGTGGAGGACACTACTGGTTATGTAAAATAAAGTGTACTCCAGTCACGCCAATTAAGGAATAAATGCTTCTACTGTGTTTCTGGTGTTGTTTCTGTTATGACGGTTTGTTACTGATTATATTAAAATAGTAATTAAATCACAATACGGAATAAAAGTTGTTTTTTGCAAAAGAAAGAGAAATTGCTCATGCAAATAAATAGGAAATGATGAGTATTGTAACACAAAGGCTCTGCAGTATGATGTGAATGTAATTTATTAGTTGAGATAATAGAGAATGGCCTTCAAACTCAGCCTCACTATTTATGGCTGTTGTACAAACACAGTTTGGTAGCCTTCCTCTTTTTCTCACCCAACACATGGTTTTTGTAACAGACTACTCCCCTCCTTCCTCGGATTGCCCTCTCTATGGTTTTTCTCCTCCTGAACAATGGATCCCAGACAGGAACCAGCTGCTCCAGCAATTACATTAATATCTGTCTCAGAGTTTATTGGTCCGCCGACCACTCTAATCAAGTCAAAGGAAACAAGGCCATCCCTCTTCCTAACGGATCGCTCCCCTTCAATCTGCCTTGACTAAGAATGAATGTCATTCCTCCACCATTACTGCTGTAATGTACAATGTTCCTCTTAACCATTACATCCAGGCTAGGCGGGCATGAGTTATGGTGTCAGACACAGGCAGAGCAGTCGAGGAGAAATCAGCAGCACAGACCCTGCCAGCGTGCCTGTGAGCAAGCCAAGCAAGACGAATGGCCCCAGTGATCTCAGCGTTACATCAGCTGCTGTCACTTTACATACTTTAATGACTGCATTGTGCGATAAGAAGGCACCATTATGTGGCATAGCGAGGCGGAGTGTAGTCGGAGTTTGTTTGGGGAGCTGGCGAGGGGAAACCAAATCCTGACAGTGCAGTTATGGCACCAGTCCAAACAGAGCCACAGTGTTCAATGGCAAGAACAAGACATTATTGTGCCTCTCTCTGTGGACTACTGAGTGACATTGTCCATACAGCCTGTCATTCATCACAACTTCCTTCATGAAAAGCTTTCCCTTTTTTTAGCAGCCGCACTGATCAGATTCATGACCATCGCTCCAAAGCAGCCGCCAGGCAGCGATGGAATCTGATGGGAAAAAATTTGGTTAAAATCTGGTACCTGGTTTGTCCGTTACAGGAATATATCAACCTTTAAGGAAGTATGTTCACTGACTTCCCAAGAGAGTAAGGAGAAGGTGAATATCAGTCAAAATAACCTGAAGCTGTGAGAGGCTTTGCTTACGTCAGCAGAAAGACTGGAAGTATGGATAAACACTTAGTCCAGCTTTTTCCAAAGTCATAGAATATTAACCAGCAGAACTTTTATTTCCAGCATAAGATAAGGTACGATAAGATAACAATTTATTAATCCCAAAGGGAAATGATAGTGTATGGCAGCATATACGTAGGGCAAGCACACAAATAAATGAAACTATGGGGGGAAAAGTGTTAAGATTAAAATTAAATGTGGATAAAAAGGTGGTGACATAGACCTCCACCTTGGCTGGAGTCGGCTGTCACAGTTTAACGTAGATGACTTCCTTCACTCCCGTCTGTCCACATTGTGAACATTAAGGGCTTCAGAGGAGTGTCCCTGGTTCTTCAGATGCAGATGGACCTCAGAGTCCTGTCCTGGTGAGCTGGCCCTCCTGTGTCACGCCAATGCGCTTGTGAAGTAGTTTAGTGTCCCCTGTATTCCTAGATCCGTGTATTCTGGCATATACCACATCGCCCAGTTTCGTTTGTCCTTAATTATTCAGTTTTTGTGCCAGGTGGTTGTTGCATTTGAAGTTCGCCAGAATGCTTTGTTTGGCGTCGATCTCTCAGTTTCTCAGATAATCCAGACGCAAACAGCTGCAAGTTTTCAAAGCTTTCTTAAAATGTGTGTGCTCCCAACCTTTTCATACAAACACGTAATAATAACATTACATTATTACATTACTCTATTTGCATTCAATCTGAAGTGAGAAATGTTGGACAACAGGGAGGGGATATGATTTTTATGAAGACCTGCAGCTTTGGAAGTTCACTGTTTGTGATGTGATGGTTGAAAATCTCACATTTTGGCTCTAGTATCACGAGGAGAGGACAAATGTATGCGATATCTACAACCGACAACGGCTGACCATTAAGAGTGATATACTGGGTAAAAAATGTCTCTTGTCTTTTTCTACCACTGCGGCTATCTTTGTTTAAATTAGGTAAACTAAAGGAGCGTTTTGTTTTTTTCAAAGCGCCTCCACGGATTAGCAAAGCTCAGTTTGCAGTCTGCAAACTGAGCTTTGTCATCATAGCTTAAAATAATATTTTTCCACACTGTTGACAATAACCCTCCTCCGACTGCCTGCTCAACTGAGAGAATATAATGTTACATTATTTTAAAGTGGGTTTAGGTGCGGTATTTTCTGCTGTTATTTTAAGAGAACAAGTACTTACTTGAAATGTTATATCAAAAGACATCGCATAAATGAGAAAGTAACTTCTGACTTGGTGTTGGTGTTTGATTTGGTGTATTGTCAGACTGAGGCCGATCAAAAAAAACAAACTCGACAACATAACACACTTCATGATTTAACAAGGCGTCTTGTAAAAGTGAGTGCTCTGATGGTGTCTGGAGATAGAAATGTTCCTTCCATTAAGTATCTCGGTAGATAAGCGTGCCAACCGGTATCTCATCCATCCAGCGGAAGCAAACGGCCTCATTGGCCACAGCAGCTGTCCATTTCTGGGACATCTCTATCTGTCTGTGAAAGAAAGGGCCGCTTTTCAGCCAGCAGGCAAGCAGCGATTATTGGACGCTGATTATTCTTGTTTCCGCCTCCTCTGTCTCTCCTTGACTGTGCAGTCGAGCTCATGACTCGGTCACGATAGTACAGCTTTACATTTTCAGCAATGCCACTAAGTGCTGCTGAAGAGCAACTACTTTCTTCCCACAAAGGCGAAGGTCAGCGCTCTGAGAAGGGCAGTTTAGTGACGAGCGGGGCATGAAATATTCACAAAGGAAGATATGAAGGGTGGAAAAGGTAACTCTGCCATGATCGTTGTTTATGCACGCCGATGCTGGATGCCTTCAGGCCGAGAGATTCTTGAATAAAGGGAAGTATGGAGTCACTCTCATGCTTGTGTGTTGTACCATGAATGCGTCATTTACAAGATAATATATGTATATTATGAGCAGGGGGGTTTACGGGCAGAGTAACATGGCCGCTATTCCCTCTTACTTCCGGCATCAGCCCTTTTACCAAAATGCTATTTTAGCCTTAGATGACATTGTTGTGGCACAAATGAGTGATGTCAGTATTCAAGTTTGATCCTATTCAACCAATACTACTACGACCCAGCCAATGCTTAAATGAACAATCTTTTTTTCCAATAATCCTGTTTGAATTTAGTGAAAGATCAAGTTTTAAATGTTTAAATCGAGGAACATGGCATTCATTTTCTTTTCTCGTCTTGTGGATTCTGGAGAAGCTGCTATTAATAAAGGAATAAAACAAGCTCCTCTTGGGCACATGCCAGACTTCTCACATGCCAAATCTTCTCACCAGATTTCATATGTACTATTTTCAGGATCAGCTGACATAGAGTGAGATTCTTGTGGTGTTGCGAGTCTTTACCGACGGCATAAAACACAGAAGAAAGATGGATCAAAGAGAATATCTCCCTCAGTTTGCCTCAGAATGCTCTATTTGTACAAAAAGGCTTCCAAAGAATTTTCTGCACCGTGCCTTCGTAATTACTTAAGAAAACTCTTCTTTTCCCAACAAATAACCAAAACTCCTCCTCCTAGTGAACTTGCTCCTCCACTAGCAGTAATAGTAGTTCTAGTACTAGCTACTAGTGTCAGAATAAGCTTCTAGTCTGTCTGATACATTGATTCTTTACTCGACTGAGGTTTGTGCGAGTTTGAATCTTATGTCCTCTACCACGGCTCTGAAATATCACAAGCCCATCTGAGCTGTGTATTGATGCATCCATGACCTTTGACCCTTCTGCAGAAGTAATCAACCGATTTGTAATTGCTCCCTATTCTCTGTCGCGCCCATCTGTCCATCACAGCTATGACAGTGGATCAATAATATTGTTTGAGTTGTTACTTTGAGACGATTACCGTCTTACATTTTTTCTCAGGGGAGGAAATACATTCATACATACAGGAGACATAAACGTATCACAGGTTTACAAGCAGAATTTGTCTTTATCCAGCTATAAGAATGACCAGAACAGCTAGATCTTCTTCATTATGCTTACCCTCAGTAACAGACAATTATCTGCCTATTGAAATGATGAGGTGAGGTCTTCGTCTTCGTCCATCCCCTTTTTTATAATAAACAAATATTTTACTACATGAAGTGTTTTTGTTGCTAAAAGCGTACACAGTATTTCTGTAGTGGATGCGTGGTCCTAGTGTGTCATTCTAAAACGATCAATGTTTTTGTCTCATCAGCGTCAAAGGCGTGTATTGATGAAGTCGTTGATGAAGTGACTCCAGCAGTCAATAGAGGCTTAAAACGACATTTAATCATAACATTTGGGGGAAAAAAAACATTTTAATGACAGAGGCTCTCTTTAATGCTTTTAGGTTTAAGATCATCTCTGATTTAAATGTGATGTTTATCCAAAATACTGCATGTTAAACACACTAAGTATAATGAAATATGTGTTTTAAAAGTCCCTGTTTGCTGTGGGTCAAATCTAACCACTACTACTGAAAATTGAAACACCAAGCCTACAAAATGCCATTACCATAGTGGGTGCCTTTCCTTGGATGCAGTGTATAATCTCCTCACAGTCATACAAAATGGAACACAAAGTTCAGGTTTTTCGGTGGCGTTGGCGGAGGTATGAAATCTCTCTATAGAGTTTGAAGAATCACACTTGGACAATAAAAATCCAGGATTTGTTCAGTTTTAAGTTCTAGTAAATGAATTCCATGTGATGATTGTTTAAAGTGGAGTGTTCCGGAAAACACTTTTTGCAGTTATCATTGAAACCACAAACAAGGTCCGTTCGTTTATTATTTCACTCCCATTTATTTTACCGTGCTGCTAAAAAACGGTCAAACTTCAGGAAATTTCAGGAAAAGTAGCAGTGATGAACCTCAAAACGCCAAATATCTGCCTGGGACTCTTTTTACCCAAGACACATTGTGTTTGGATAATTTCCTGAAGTTGCAGAAGCGTAAACAAACATAACTCGATACATCATAACACATGAATCCTGACTTTACTATTTAAAAGCCCCAACATATTCAGCCTGGAAATGATTGGAAACAGCAAAGACCCTTTAGAGGCTGAAGTCAGTGAATGTTTAGCATGAGTGAGTTACATTACTGATCATACCAGCTGTCACTTCCACTAATCAGCACATGTGATAGGTGCTAATCACTGAGACGACTGGATTGGGTTGAGGTTTATTGTTTCCATCTTGGTTAGATCCATCAATCATTACAGCGGTGGATAATAACACTCCCCCTGACCTTTTCATCACTTTTGTAAATACTTTTGTTCTGATCAGTAGATCAAACTGTCAGAGTTTGGGATGTTTTGTTGCTCTGGATCATTTATTTCTGTGCAGACCTCATGCAGTTGGTTATGTTTTAGTACGTGTGTAAGCCGGATCCGGCAAAACCGAAACTGCAGCAGGACCAAGACAGACCCCATTGGACTTCGGTTTCCAAATGATAATTTATCTGGCAATAAAATCTCTGGATGAAAGAATAAAATCAGGCTTCTTAAGTGTCTGTGAGTTCTACTGGGTGTAATGTCTAAATCAAAGTCTATCAGAGCTTTTTTTTTTTTTATAAATAGGAGGATGGTAAATATTTTAGATGCTGAATGGTAATAAATAGGGTACTAAACCTACATACTATTATTTAGTTATGGGCATGCAGTAAGACGTGAACAGCTGGGACATACAGTAAATGGACCTCACATGACCTCAGAAGGTGTGATGCGGTACAGAGATGTTTGCAGCAGATCTTAAGGTCCCATGAAGCCCCATAACAGCATACATTTGTTAATGTGTACTGTGATACCTTCCTTACAGAACCAGCATTAAATTATTCAGCTATTGTGGCTCAGAAGCTCTTCTATGGCATCCCACAACATGGGTTACCTTTAACTGCCCACCACTCTCTCTCCGCTTCACCAGTTGTCATTCCTTAGATCACTCTGGTACTAACCACTGCAGACCAGGGTCAACCAACAAGACCTGCGGTACTAGAGATACTGTGATCCAGTAGCCCAGTCAGCAGAATTTGGTTCATATCAAAGTTGCCCTGATCCTTATGCTTGTCCATTTTCCTAGTTCCCACCCCGCAAACGGAGAACAAAATGTTCCCTTGCTTTCATATATATCCTGCCCACTGACGGTAATATTGGAATGAGATAATCAAGGTTATTTTGACCTCACATGTCAGTGGTTATAATGTTTTGGTTGATTGTTGAATGATGAAATGAGGTTTGATTAACATGAAAGTTATTGTGGGGTCTTATTAATATGTTGAAAACATGAAACGTCTTATTTCACCTTCTTGAGGATTTACTGCTTTCCTACATCATTAAGGACGTTAAACTGGATTCTAGACTCAAAGTAGGGGAAAAAATCAGAAACATATTGAAGCTGTAATAATGGCCAATTTTGTTTCTGTTGCTCTTTTCTTAAATTTTGCAGATATTCGATTAGCTCATTTATAAAAATATATACTAATATATATACTAATATAATATAATATAATATATACTATATTAAAATATAACTCCTTGCTGTGGTAGTTTATTTTTCACATGCTAATTCTTTCCTTCTCATGAACCAAGAAAACAAGAACCTGTTTACCACGTGGGAGAAAAGAACCTCCCCTATCAGCTGTCCGATCACTGACGGCACTGAACACCTTAACGTTGACTCTCTGCTGGAATCGAATGTCATCTCACTCCCAGATGACAAAGATGGACGGCTGGCTGTGTGTCTGACAGGAGCGAGGTACCTTTAGTGGAAGGGACGGAGCACAGATCCCTAACATAACTTAACCAGTGAAGAAGAAGAAGAAGAAGAAGAAGAAGACATAACTGGCTGTTAGAGTGAGGGAGGGGTGGAGAAGCAGAGCGATGCATTCACTGACCTTTACTCTGTTTGGGACCTCATCTCGTGAAGGTACCTGGAGGCTGTCATGGCGGCTGACCTGCAGAGGATTGTACCAAAGTGACACGAGCTTCTCTGCCGGCGATGGATCTTTACTGAACAAGCCTTTGTTTTACACAACGTCCAAACATTTCCTGCGCCGGCCATCTGAGTGCCAGCGCTCTGCTGTAAACACGCGCCCCGGACCAGACATCAGTCCGTCCGTCCATTCATCGCCACTGCCTACATCTGACAGCCAGCTCTGTGTGGCAGCGCCTGATTCAATCCAGCCGATAATTCCCAACTTACACAGTGATGTTGTTAGCAGGCGCCTTTAAACGGTGATAATCCTACGCCTTCTTTAATACCCCAGACACTTTAAGATGTTGGTCTGCGTGTTGGAAAAGCTTTTGTTGTTAGAATGTCTCATTTCAGGTGATGGAACTATTGAACCAGTAATACTTCTCACTTACAGTTTCCTAAACTAAACCTGCACTTTTGCCCCGCGGTGGACAGTAACTAAGTACATTTACTCAAGTACTTTACTGAAGTACACATTTAAGGCACTTATTCTTTACTTGCATATTTCCATATTTCATGCTAGTTGATACTTCTACTCCACTAAATTTGTCTGACAGTTGCAGTAACTAGTTACTTTTAATTCTTTCAAACACGTCAAGCCTTTCCAAATGGGTTGATTTTGAATGTTTGTGATGAAGTGAAGGATTAAGTCTCTTTATTGGATGAGTTCATTTTTCTCAAGCTGTCTTGGATTATTATATCTCCAAAAAGTCAGAGATTTCATGGAGTCTTCTTCGCCGCCGCCACGGATCCTCTGTGGTAGTGTGATAACTCAAAAACTATTACGTGGATCATTTTCAAATGTTACACCAACATAGACCTTAGTGTGAGGAAGAACTGGAATAAATTAGGGAAAGGTCAGCTAGATACTTTCACCACTAGAGGGAGCTTTATCTCCATAACCTTCCAGGCCATCATTTCTCAAGTGTCGATTTAGTCGTGAATCCGAATTGACTCGAGAAAATCTATCTTGTATATGACATAATTTTACTGAAATCTTTCATATTTTCCACCCGGGGGAGCTTTTTTGTGAAACACGTTTATCAGACATAACCGATGGTCCAATTTTGTCCAAATTTGGTTCCAATGAATGGACTCTAGAGTGATCCTGTGTAGATCATATTTCACTCTAATACTTAATATTTTTAGTAAATATATTTTTTTCTCTTGTCCGTAACTTTCCAGCCAATTTATTTTAAATTCAGCTAATAAAAACTGAGACAAGGAAATCTGTCTGGTTTTATTACAGCGCTCAGAAGAAAACCAACTGTGTTCATCTTCATCATTGAGTCACTTTAGGATCTGATCTTAGAGCATATTGCTGACTTCATAGAAATACTTAAGTTGAATCAAAATACGGACTGTTGATGATTATTAATGAGTCACATTTAGTTCGAAGAGATCGATCAGGGGAATTATTTGTAAAACGCGGGGAATCTGATACCCTGCATCTGAACTGAGGACATAAGAGAAGGTCCTGCTGCAGCAGACTTTTAATGATTACCACCAAGAGCCCGTTTAAGGTGCAAACAGAATCCCTCCATTCAAACACTCCTCCGGCTAATAAAATCCGCTTTACTTGATCAACATTCAGCGACACACTATCGCTCGTCAGAAGCGCTTTAAGGACTGCATTAGAGGGTCGTTGTGTTCCGTCTACGCGGGGCTGACGTGCTTTTAGCTGATAGCAGCAGAGATTTCTGAGCAGCGGGATCGCTCCTGTGTTTGCTCTCCTTATCCGGACGCCGCGGTCCGGGCAGCCTTTATCTCCAACTAAATGGAAAAAAACATTTTAGCTCCGTTCCAGCCGATTTAAAGCGAGAGATTTTTCTTTATTTATTTAACGACAACCTTTCTAATCTTAGATCCACAGAAGAAATCTGATTCCAATGATTCCAGGTTGGGATTAAGACCAAGTGATGATGCGCAACCGCAATTAGTGGTTCTAAATGTAATTAACTCTGAGTGTCTCCAAGCACCAATAAAGTTTGTCTGTGCTGCTCTCCAGTCACCGCTGTGTTTGTGTGTATGTGTGTGTGTTTGTGAGGATGTGTGTGTGCATGAGGGTGTGTGTGTACGCTGGTGGCCGCTTTATTTCCTCAGGCTCTCTGCTCCACTCCACGCACAGAGCTAATCGATAATGATGCATGCGCTCCGGTAGATTTGGAGAAACAGCCGTGAGAGGGAGGACGAAGTGCATCCGCCCTTGAAAATAAGTAATCACACGCTGGTGTGGCTGAGCATATATATATATATATATATATATATATATATTATGACCTTGAGCAGTGTTCCCAGGTTCTTGGCTGCGATGTTTCAAAAGAGGTGAATGTGAAGTAAGAGCTGCGGTAAACAGTTTTCATTTCAACACGAGCATGAATCCTCTCTTTGACCCCAAGTTCCTCTAGTTCTTACACTAAGAGCATAAGGAAAGGAAGCAGAGGGATTAAGTGGGATTCCAATATGTCAGATACTTTTTATGGCTGACAACAATCGGGAAACGATGAGTGAGAAGGCAGCAGGAGGTCAGTCCGAGACGGAGCAGCCTGAGGGGAGAAGAGGTCAGGAGTTGCGGTCCAGTGGAGGTCCAGCCATGAGTAACGCGCTCAGAGAGAGCAGATGATTGGATCTCACTCTGACTACTGGTTCAGGAATGAGCTCGATGAACGATGGAAAAAAAAAAAAGCTGCTGCTGTGACCTGTGAAGAGTCTGTTAGCCTTTGACCCGTCACACTAATTACATTATCATCTCATCACCCATATTCACATCCTCTTCTCTGTGTGTGATCTAAATTATTCTTACTTTATTCCTCACATTGTTATTCACACTTCAGAAATACAGTCAGGCATTGTGAAATTTATTCTCTGCATTACCCCATCCCTGAGGGAGTAGAGTTTTTTCTGAGCGCAGTAATAACACAAGGAATTTCCTTGTGTCAGTTAATATGAACTAAATGTAGACACAGTTGGACTTATAGTTGGGAAGTTAG
>VRLP01003115.1:0-70738 GCA_009660295.1 Lophius piscatorius
ATTTTATTTTTTTATTTATGCTTTTATCTGCTTTTACTTTGTAGCACTTTGAGATTTGATCCAAATGTAAAGTGCATTATAAATTAAATGTATTATTATTATTATTATATATATATATATATATATATATATATATATATATATATATATATATACATATATATATATATTATTGAAATCATACATTTACAAGTGACTTCATACAGCACTATTTATTAGTTTTGGCATGTAAGGATTAATTAAGCAAACTTGCTTTCATATGTTTTGTTTAATTTTCATATATTTTAAAGTCTGTTTGATCCGTAGACGATAACACTCAAAAATCTGTGATCTTAGCACCATGTAGTCACATGACCTTTCTGTCAGTATTGCAGTCCGCAAGTCCACTCGTTCTGGCATCAGCAGACAACTACAACAGAATTTATGGTTTCCTTACCTGGCTAATCTCACTTCAACACCTGGTCACATTGGATATATGTTCTGCTTCATTTCTTTTATATCCCGTGTAAATGTTATGGTGTTTATTATTTTTTGTGTTATTTGTTTTGACATTTGATGAAACACAATAGACAAAACACATTGTTATCGTTCACTCACTATTCAATGTTCACCCAGTATGCAGGACTGCCACTGCTCTTGTGACTGATGTAATTCAGGGGGGAATTCCGATATTCAGACTTTGAAATCATTGAACGCAGCATTCTTTCCTTTGGGAAACCCTGGGTAGTGTAGAGTTATTTATTGACGTATCACAGGACAACATGTGGAGAGAAGATCTGTATAGACCACCAAAAGTCATGTTTTCCGTTGTGGCGTTCATTAAAGAACTTCAGGGGGAGGCCTTATTTGACCGTTGTGGATCAGTAGACACTCCAGATACCCAACTACTGTATCTGCATACTTACATATGTTTATACACTAATTTGATTTTCATTTCTCTGGTGTTATTTGTAACCTACACAAATCACATGTTATTTTCAATCATTTTTGAGTTTGCTGTTTCCCTTCTATTTTGTATATTCTACTTTGCCTTGTTTATAAAGGATGTATGTTTTTATGGAGTGTACTTTTCTCTTGTTAAGTACTTTGTGAGGAAATTTCTGTGAAAAGTGCTATACTAAATACATTTATTACTATTATTTTAAAATAATAATAACAATTATTATTATACATACACGGAAAAGTGACATTTTCATGGTATGACCCCTTTCATGTGTGCACATTCAATACTTCATGTATTTCATATTTATGTGACTTACTTTGACATGTTTTGGTATTTTGAAGACTGTGATTAGAAAACAATCTTCATGAAAATGCTTTCCCATCTATAATATAGAATTATAAACCCACTGGAAATCCAGTTACAGTTGAAGTGTTGAAATGGATTAACAACTAAGTATTACTTTTCAGAAAGTAAGAAAAATAGCAAAAGAAAACTAGGGAGGTAAATGCTACCAATGACAATTAAAAATTGTTTATGTTGACAAAAAAAAGAGTGGTTAAACCGGTGTTTTAATAAAGATTAGATTAATTTATGACATCAACGCTGCTTAAAAAGGACAGAGATCAGCCCACAGAGTAATCATAAGTAACGCCTCCTGACTCTGCTTCACCTGTATTTAACAGGACATATTTATCTGCACACAGGTACTCATGCTGATGGCCTGTGACAGATGTACTGCAGAGATTAACACCCACAACAACAAAGAAACACCCCATTATTGTGCTCACGCCTACAGAAGCTTATTACATTTACCCCAGAACATTTTTTTTTCCAGCCCTGATTTTCTGAATCAACCACTTCGTTTTTCATCATTTCAGAAAAACTGAGCCCTGTTTTTCTTAATTGACGAGATATTTCTCACTCTCGTGACAGCTGGTTTCACGGAAGCTATCATGCACTGCTTGTTTAGTTAAATCCAGATGTATTTAGATCTTGGCTTAAGACATTGGTAGACACTCACGACTCAAAGTAATATCCATGGTCTTGTTATTAGTTTGTCAACGTTGCGCAGGCACCTAAGGACTTTGCGGCTGTTCAGACAGGAGGGTAAGAACTCTGTTTTCTGAGTTAATGAGATAACAAGTCATTAATTCAGAAAAAAAGGGCAATTTTCTTTCTCTCAGTCGAATGCAAAACCTTTCCGTACACTCCAGAATCAGACTCAAACTTTTTATTTTTGTTGAACAATATATTTTAATAGTCTTTCAATTAAAATATCATTCAGTAAAAACAAGAAACAATTCAACTGCTGGGAAAAAAAATCCAGGACAATAAAACATGCTCAGTTTCATCACAAAAGCAGGGGTGCATTCAACAAAGCATTTTGTCGTAGAACCCGCAGACTGAAGCTTTTTTTATTCTTTTTTTAACAGATAGTTTTAGTGGTTACAGCTTAGTGAGGTACTTTTATGTTATCACACAGAGTTATCAGCCGGGTCTAAAATATCACCAGTGAAATTGTAAGGGAGGAGACCTTCGTGGAACCAAGTGAAGGCTCAGACAATAAGTGCTCAATCAACAGTGGAGTAAATCTGAAGGAAACTGCTGAGTGCAAAAATGTTGTTGAACACAACTTAAGCCTTAGTTTGTAAAAGTCCAAAAGAAAATCAAATATTTAAAAGACAAAAAAACAAATATTTTCTGGACGATATCTGTACAAAGAGAAAAACAAAATTTGTTACGTTTACACTCAGAAGCAACACTTTCTAAACACACTTCAAAGAGTCATTCATGTTCTTATCATTAAATTCACAAATAATTATCATGAAATTCACAAATGAATATATCTTTAGAGTGATAACTCTGTCAAAACAACTTTCACATTCAATCAAATAAGTCATGCAGTGGCAGCAGGATCTTTCACATCTAACAGGACGTCCAAATGCCAAACAAATGTATATAGCAGCTGGAAGGACCGGATGGGAAGTTGCTGATAATGATTAAAAAAGTAACTGAAAAACAGGTGATTTGTTTCTATTCTTAAACATTATAAGTAAGGGTCTACTGGTCTATAAATGTCTTCGACTAACAGTCATGCTATTATGAAATATAATTTTAATGACTTAATAGACATTGCCATGTAGGTTGATTTTAATACAAAATCTCAAGATGAATTTAACAAATAAATGATTAAAAAAAAGTGCATATTTCAAAATACTGAGTATGGCATAACTGATCAATAAGCAGTGAGAGAGATCTGAGATAGATGGATGGTTGGATAGATGGATGGGTGGATAGGTGGATGGATGGACGGATAGATGGATGGATAGACGGATGGTTGGCTAGTTGGATGGATGGACTGATAGACAGATAGACAGACAGATGGATAGGTGGATGGACGGATAGATTGATGGATGGACGGATGGACGGATAGATGGATAGACAGATAGATGGATAGACAGATAGCATGCTTGAATGAATTAAAAAACATTAAAGCATTTTTCCATTAAAAATAAATTAACAGTCTTTGTAATAATTCTGCTCCTCTGCTCTCTTCTCCCTCGACCCTCTCATCTCTGTCGCTTCTTACTTCCTGACTCATGCTGCTGAATCTTCTTCCTCCTCCCTCACTCCTCTACACAATGTTCTCCTCAATCCTCCTCAGACAGAATCTCGTGTGGCGTTGATGCGCGGGACCTGCTGTGACCTCTGACCTCGGCCTTCCTGTCCTGAAGGAAGTCTTGAATCTCTCCGGGCAAGCACTGGAACCTCTCCTGAAAATCTGCCTCTAAGGCGCCTTGCAGCTAAAGAGAGAGAGGAGAGGTCCACATTGATGGTAGATTTATTTTGGCGTGATGCTTCTCTGTGCAGCATGATGAGCTATTGCTGGAAACAAACCCTGACACTCTGAAAACACAGTCTCAACGAAAGGCGCCGATATAAGATATTTATATCTACCTACTGAGACAAATTGTTTGTACATTAGAAATGCCAACAGCTGCTGTCAGCCATTACTGTCAACAGTTGAGGAGCCCCAACATGGCTGCCAGAAGGCGCATCATTTCACACAAACGCCTCGCATTGTTGTCAGCTCTGATTGTCAAATGTGTGGGTGTGCAGCTACACGCAAGAGCAGCGGCTCGGAGAGAAATCCCTAGCTGTGTGAAACATGCAAACTGGCTGGTTTCACTGAGGCACGGATATGGAGGCTCTATGACAATTACGTGTTTCACCTTTGGTTTCTGGTCTTGTATCTCCTGCAGGAGCTCATTATACTGTTCCACCAGTTGATCATGGCGCTTCGCCTGAGTCTCCTCAAGCTGTAGACAGAAGAACAAGGATAAAAAAAAGAATATCTTAAAAAGACTGCAGGGACAAGGCTTGACAGAGATGGCAAAACGGAAACATGACATTTTATCATCTCAGAGATTAGACAGACATTGAAATATTCAATACTGCTTGAACCGAGATTCTCCATCCTCTGCTCACCCGCTTTATGTTCTGGACGACTTCATTGACATAAGACTTATTGATCTCAATCTTCTCCCTGGGAAGACACAGTCAGATGGTTTGAATTTGAAGTAATATATATTTGTCTACAGAGAAAGCCAGTTGGATGGATGAGTGTGTGGACTATGAAGCTACAGCAGGGTGACTTGGAGTCTGTGGTTCGTACTCTTCAGCCAGATGTTTCTCTTTAGTCTTAGCTTGGTTGATCTTCTCTGTTCTCCTTCGATCCATCTGCCTCTTCAACTCCTTTTTCTCCCTACAGCGGCAGCAAAAATTTGGATGTTGAGAAAGAGATAACAAATGTTTAAATTGGTTGAAAATGGCTGCATGTGCAGCAGATAGTAATCTGAAAGCACAGCTACCAACTGTGTGTATACACTTGATGTGTACTTGTATATCTCATGTGCCAGTGATGTAAGTGCACAGTTTAGATCCATGTTATACTAGAGCCATATTCACTGATCAGCCATAACTTTATAACCACCAAAATAAATAAATAAAAATTGAGTATGCTGTTGCATCTATCAGCAGGCGCTGTCTACTGACAGATGAACCCGTAGTCTGATCCAACATCCTACAGATGAGCTGCTGTAGCACTGAAAAAGTTATTCCAGGTTCTATTAGAAAATTGCCAGAATACAAAGTGCATCGCTATTTGCTGTATAAGGAATTGCATAGCTGCAGAACGGGCAACGGACTCCACTTTGAACCTTGTCCGCTGTCAAAAGTGCTTACAGGCGGCACATAAGCTTCAGAACTGGACCACAGAAAAGTATAAAAATGTGGCCCACTTTGATGAATCACATTTTCTTATATGTCCTGTGGAGGGCTGGTAATATGGGCGCTGCTTACTTGGGGAAGAGATTACAGAAGCATGCACTAAGGGGATGAGGGTAAGCAAGAGGAGGCAATTGGTCTGCTGGAGACATTTGGTCCTGTCAGTCATGTGGCTGTTACTCATACACCTTTCACCTCACCTTAACATCGCTGCAGATTTAGTACACAACTTCATTAAATGGTACTCTCTAAAGGCATTGGCCTCTTTCAGCAGGACATGCTCCCTGCCACACTCAAAAAATGAGTTTGAAGTGTTGACTTGGCCTCCAACTCCCCAGATCTCCATCCAATCAAGTATCTGTGGGATGTGCTGGACAAATAAGGCTGATTCATGTCGGCCCAACTTCACAACTTACTGGAATTAAAGGACCTACTGCTAATATCTTCATGGCAGACACTACAGCGCAACGGCACAGGTCTTGTGAGTCCACAACTTGTCAGCTCAGAGCTGTTTTGGCGGAAAAGTGGATCTACACAATACAAGACAGGCGGTTATAATGTTATGTCTTTCCTTTGCTGCCAAAACATCTGTGCGATGAACAGAGTTCTGACATCTTTCTATCGGAACCACCAACTTTCTCTACAGTAACTTGATATTAAATTTGCCTTTAACTGTGTAATGAAAATATTAGCCCCAGAAATATTCAACGCCTGATTGTTTGTCATTTAAGTCCCAAATCGGTCCCTTACTTGTCACAGATGTCTTTGAGTTTCTTCATCTGGATGTTGTGAGTCTCCTCAACCAGACTGCTCAGTCGCTCCGTCAGCTGAGGGAAACAGAAGCTCTAGTTCGGCATTAATGTTCAATGTAAAACTAATTCAGCACGTAGTCTGTTCTGACCTAATGTTATTGTAATTACAACCTTCATCCATTCAATTTTCATTCAATGGCACTTAATCAGCATTTTGTCATTTTTAGGTGATTTTATTTTGAAAGAAGTTTGTTAAAATATAGATTACCACATTTCATGAGAAGCAGAGGTCAGTTTTGTTAGACTTTACCATTTTAATATGTTCTTTCTGCAGATATTTCTGACTGTAGTACTGTTCCTGCCTCAGAGCCAGAAGCTGCTGCTGCTGCTCGTCTCTCAGCTGCTGGAGGCGCTCGTCGTTCTCCGTGTCTGGACGTGAACCCCTGCGGAGCAAGTAGGCATTAACAAACACATGGATGTGCATTGTCTAAAAACACAGAGTATTGATTAGTGATACGCTGTAGACTTTTACATTAGAATAAATATCCCTTCTTGTTCACCTCAACAAATTCCTTTCTCTGATTTAAAGACCTGCACCTACATTCACTCCGCCTCCCTGTAGGATATAATTATGGATAGCAGTGCAAACTATTTATTCTTTAACATTTCACTTACGCTGTCGTCCTGGACAGCAAGAGTGTATCACCCAAAAGTAACCAATCCCCTGCATTGTACAAGCAATCCTCTTGATTAAAGGGCTTAAAAACAAAAGTGAAGTTATGTCCGAAAAAAAGTTTTTTCCGTAAATAGCCCCCTCTAGTGAGTAAAACTATTTTAATATTAGAGTAAAATATGTTGTATACAATAAAGATCTCCTTGAGTTGATTTATTTGCATTACATTTTTAGTTTTTAGACCAAATGTTGAGGAAATTGTGGCCCAAAAACATTTGAAGGAAAAGCTCCCTAGAGTCAGAAATATGAAGCTGACCGTTCCCAAAATCGATCCAGTTCTTCCTCCAACTACGGTTTATGTGTGTCTTAAACTGGAAAATTATCCATCAATTAGTTTTTGAGTAATCGCGTTCACAAGAAAGATCTGCGTCGGACTCGGCAACGATGATCCCACAATCCACAATATCCCTGACTTTTTGTCGATGTAATAAGGTTCTGTACAAGATATTGATCATGTCAACTCAATTCCCAGAATGGGAGGAGACAATATAGACAATACAGTAAATGAAACAATATAATTTGTACCTGATCTTGCTGCACTGTCTGGTCACCTTCTTGTACTTGTTGCCGAACTCTTGAAGGAGCCCAGACGTTTTCTTCTGGTGCCTCCTCACCAACTCCTTCAGATCCTTGAACTGACGTCTCTGCTCCTTCTGATAAGCCCTTGACTGCTGCAGACTCTCCATGGCGCACCCTGGGACATCTGGTACCACAGGTGATGATGTAGCATATTCTATTAGACGTCTAACAGAATAAATAACACTGTTGTCTTTCTCTATAGCACGGCAACAACAGTGAAAAGCTACTAATATGCCATTTTCTATTGGAAAAAGCTTCAGTTCAATAGGGGAAGGAGGTGCTAAAGAGTCAAGAACACTGAGGTGAATGAGGGATGGGGAAAGGGAGGGAGAGAGGGCAGCGAGGTGGAAAGAGTGTGGAGAAGAAATAGAAAGGAAAAATGTTCAACATTTTGGCATTGAATTTATAGTTACCGGGTTTTTTTTTCATATTTCTTCAGCTGTCCACTCGGTTGGACATGTAAAAAAAAGCTTAGAATGTGTGTCTGCAAATGAATGAAGGGAAATGTTTTGTTTCTGCCTAGTGGAGAATGAAAAAAAAAAAAAAAAAAACAGTTTGGGAAAAAATACTAATAGAGTTTGTATTTTTGGGTGAACACATCTGTAGCTTGCTCTAAATTACAATACTGAAAACAAATAAATAGATCAATCCTACTACTATGCATGTCCTCTTGCCTTTTTACATAAGAAAACAATAATATATGAAAAGTATTGCTCTGCTCTTTAACGATCCATGCATGAAAGATCTAGCTTTAAGGGTTTATGATCTCATTTCTCCTATTCAATATAATTTTCAAAATTAAAAAACAAGCCAAATTTAGTGTTAAAGTACTTTCAAGATGTCCTGCTACAACACATCTTTTGGTTTTTATGACAGATTATACATAGATTATACCATAAACATCATTAACCTCACAGCATCCAAACACATAGTGTAAACATTCATATCTTAAAGGCATACATATATATATTTTTTTTAATACTGGGAATTTACAAAACATGTTAATACAGACCTATTAGAACACTTAACACCAGGTCCTCACACTTTGCTGCTGGTTTGGCTGCATCTAAAATGCAAAAAATTCGTAATTAGCACCAATAAAATCTACTTTTACTAAGAGAGCTAATTTAAAAACATTTCACATAACGACACACTTAACAGACACTTTAAACTAGAAAGCACTCAGAAATTGCAGACCTAACCTAATCCCCTTACGGGGAAATAGGTGCCAGGCTCCAATAACAATTATGATAGTGACATGTTTTGTATCACAGGGAGGATAAAATCAATTGATTCATTGGGCCACAGGAAGGCAGGATATCATTATGATGATGATGCTTCATTCGGATCTGCCTCATGTTATAGGAAGAAAACCATCTCACTCCTTGACACTGAGTTGGTGATGATCTGGATGTAATTGGGAATAGTGGTGGAACATCATTAGGTGTTTATGCCTGGATATTGTTAGTTGTATTTGGATCCGTCTCAAAATTCAATCGATTCTAGCCGACAAACATGGGCAACCACATGACCTACTCCACCTCTTATTGGTGGAGGTGATGCGTGTGGGTTCTCTGTCGGTGGGCGCTACCTGTCGTGGCTGCTTGGTGGTTGGCTGCAGAGGCTTTGGGCGTCATGGCGGTGGGGGTGTGACCTGACGGGCCAGAGGCAGGGCTGAGTCCGTTCTCAAGAGGAGCTGATTTCAGGTCATTCTTACGCTCTGCAAAAGTGAGCGCCTCGTCCTAAAACACAACCAACCAAAGTTACAAACACAAGTTTAGCTTTCAACATAGAGCACAAGAAACAGGACCCACCTCAGTCTGGGTATCCTCCTCTACATCCTCCAGCGTCAGAGCCGCTAGTTGTTTGGACCTCTGTTCCAGGAGGTTGACATATCGAATAGGGTTGGACAGAGCTTCTATTACATCTAGAGAGGAAAGTCACACCGAAATTTAACACATTTTCAAGTACGTTATTTGTACTTTACATGACTGTTTTGTTTCCTTGTCACTTTCCCCTGAGGGAATATTACACTTGTTACTTGAAAACATTTATCTGATCTATCCCGGAAAAGTTGGCCATATTATGGAATGGTTGCCACTGCATCGGCCAACGCGTCCGGGCCACAGAACCTCCATGCTAAGGCTATAACTCCAAAACTATTTTATGAACACAAATAGACCATAGTGCAAGGAAGAACTGGAGGGATTTGGGGAATTTTTGTCGTTTGTATGTTCCGAACATTAGAGGGAACTTTATCTCCAAATGTTTTCGGCCATAATTTCACAACGGTTCAATTTAGTCCAAATTTGGTGGATTTGAATCGACTCAAAAAGATTTTTCTTGTATATATAAATATTGTGTTTTAGTCTAAAATTCACCATTTTATTCAGTAGGGGGAGCTTTTTTACGGAGAAAATCTGAAGACAAAATCCCGATGATCGCTGATTTTTGTTCAGTCTGAAAGGAACCTTATCTTGGATATCCGTACCTGCAAAAGTGTCCGGGACATAGTCTTTGACCTCGATGTACACAAACACAGCTGGTAGAATCAGAGACTGATTTTTCTCGTTCCTCAAGCCAATATAACGATAACCTTCAGGATACATTTACCAAAAGAGAGGATAATGTAACCATTATTTAGCAGGTAGAGAAGTGGTGACTTCACAGTAAACATTTAAAGATTGTTCATTTGCAAACAAAATGACAAGATATTAAAACATCAATAATTTCATTTAAAGTCATGAATTACATTTTACAAAGCAGCAGCATTTATCTATTAGGTGTCTTAAAATGGTTTTTGAAAACAGTCTGAGCCATGAGTTAAAGGATACATAGAAACTGTCACACTGCAAAAAAAGAGTTTCAGGGAAAAAAGCCTTGTTTTTAGGAAATGTATCTTATTCTTTGATTCAAAATAATTTTTTTCTTGTCAATCATGTTTCACTTTAGAAAAATAATCTTATTTTAAGAAAAAATATCAAACTTTTTTCTCAATAAGATATTCCAACTATTATTGAGCTAGTTTTAATTAGTAAAAAGTTACGATGATGATGTACAAACCTCAGCTGACAAGATTTATTTTCTTATTTTAAAAATAAGAAAATTCTATTTAATGAAATTTTGTCTAATAGGATTTTTTGCTCCTATTTATTAGTCTTGGATAAAGGTACGTATTCTTAGAATCCGCTCAATCAAGGAAATACAATACTAAATTTAAGGAGATAATCTTATATAAATTACCTTTCATTGCTTCTCATTAGCAAAACTCCAATTTTCATTTTAAGATGAACGTTTACAAAAAAAAAGGTTGTCCTGTATCTAAACAGAGAAGAGGTCCGGTACTCTGGTGTGTTTAACAGATCTCTTAGACGTGTTTTCTTTTAGGGGCCTAAACTATGTTAAAAATTTTCATTTTTTAATTGTATTTTGTTGCGCAAAAAAACTTTCCAGAAACCTTAAGCACTATATTTGACTTTTAATTTTCAATTTAAAAAAAGTACGGAACATTGTAATCGGTGCACCTCTATTTGATTTTCAACAACGATAGAACCTTTAAGTTTCGTACCAGAAACGTTGATTTCCTCAATAGAAATGTAAGGAACTGATTAGGTACCTGGTCTTATTGCAGACACTGGTATGAGCCGATGACCAATAAATTTCCCTCCTTCCTCAAAAGCAGCTATTCTCAGAGAGGCCAAAGTTGGAAGAATCACCTGTCGGAGAGTCGAGGTTACATCATTAACAGACAGATTAAATAACGTCATTGCCAATCCACTCTGTTTGACCTGTCTCACCTTTTTGAAGACGATCGGCTCTTCATCCCACAATGGGTTGATGGCATTGTTGTTCTGTGAGGTTTTCGTCTTTAGCGCTTTTCTCCTTGTGTCCACAGGAAGTCCAAACATCTCCACCTCCACATACACTCCCACCCGCCGCTCAGTCAGGAACTGGCCTGAAATCACCTTGAACGCACATGTCAATATAAATACACATGTCCGACAGTAGATGCCGGTCACATTTCAAACTATATCTGGTTTTCAGTAGGATTGTCTTAAAGCAAGGACGCTGCTGTACCTTCACAGAGAGTGTGTTGGCTACTATGCCGTCGACTGTGTTTTCGGTGAAGGGGTCAAAGTGTTTGTCTGGGCGTCTCATGAACTCGGGCTTCAGTCTGTAGCCACTCCGACCGTTGTACTCAAACATGAACAGATTCAGCTGCATCGACAAATCTGCAAAAATACGCTCATATTCTGATGAGGACTGAAAAATCTAGAGGTGAGTTGCTGTTCTTATAAATGGTTTTATTGAGATCATTTCTAAGACTTGCATTGAGGAGTTCCAACTCAAAATGGTTGAGCGACTGTTTTAGCTGATTTTGTGATGCTCCGGTTAGAATCCAGGCAGAGGTCAGAGGTCTCTTACCTATGGTTTGGTAGTTGAGAGCCACCAGTTGACAGCCAGCGTTCCAGAAGAGCTGAGGCATGAAGTTGGATGAGTCGACTCTTGTTCCTTTTGGATAGATGCGACTCAACTGGGATTTATTATATCTGTTTAATGTGAGGTTAAGATTAGTAACAGAGTAGATATCAGTCTGAGTTGGTGGGCATGTCAGCATTTACCCTAATCCAACCATTTATATATATATATATATATATTTACAAAATAATCTTTAAGATGTCCGCATTTGTCCTCTTTTCAGCACACAGTTGCCTTTGTGACCTGACAATTATCTTTTGACTTTGGTTAACTGTAGTGATAAATTGAACCCAGAAAATAAACAGAAATAATGCCAGAGAGATCTAAAACTCCAGAGCGTTGAAGGATTTTCAGGATTACTGGATGCTGCTGTTTCTGTATTTTTTGTAAGATTAGAAACTGACAAACAAGCAAAAATATATTTTCCCCACACAAACATTAAAAAATCTAAAGAAAGACAACCAAGTCAAGAACATACTTTGAATATGTTTACACAACCAACCACCCAACCCGCCAGCCAGACAGCTAAGCAAGCAACCCTCCAACCAACCACCCAGCCAACCAGCCTGCCAACCAACCAACCAACCAACCACCCACCTAATCAACCAACCAACCCACTAGACAACCAACCAACAATCCAGTCAACCAGCCTGCCAACCAACCAACCAACCAACCACCTAATCAACCAACCAACCCACTAGACAACCAACCAACAATCCAGTCAACCAGCCTGCCAACCAACCAACCAACCAACCACCTAATCAACCAACCAACCCACTAGACAACCAACCAACAATCCAGTCAACCAACCACCTATACAACCAACCACCTATACAACCAACCGACAATCCAGTCAACCAACCAGCCAACTAACCAACCAAATCAACCAATGAACCAGCCAACCAACAGACCGACTAAGCAACTAAACTTAATTATACAGCATATTTCAAACAAACATTTAACAAAAAAACTAAAACGTAAAAAAAGATTAATTGAATAAGATTACAACAAAAAATTATCAGTTAAACAAATTAACATAATTGGTCATAATAATAGAATAGATTATATAAACACAATATAAACACCAATAAAATTAATCTAAAATAGAAAAACAGTAAGCAAAACGAATTCTATGGCAATATATTGAAATATGTGAAATAATAAATTATAACCGGACTAGTTACAGCATCTTCTGGGGAGCAGACTACAAACATTAATACCCTTTAATTACCGACCAGCACATATAAAGCAGCATCAGTATACTATCATTATTTTGTCACACACTTTTTGCAAAATGTATTGGCATAACATTGATACGTCAATGAGTTACTGAATTAAAATGTCACCCAGGTTTTTATACAAAAGCACTGAAGGAGGAACATAAAAAAGAGGAACAGCTGTCAAGGATACTCAACAAACTCCACTGGTGACTTTGTGAGGTGCTCCAAAGCTTTGGTCTCCACAAAAGACGACATGTTGTAACAGCGGGCGGCCTCTACACAAACACGCACACACGCACACACACACGCGCACACACTCATTAAATGTTAAAATAACACGTCAATTTTTTTTTTATCACAATCTCATCATTTCAAGAACAATTTTAAAAATGACGGAGGAGCTGCTCCTTTATTTTTGTATTCAATCCTCCAGACATGAAATGTTGATTTCTGTAGAGAGACCTGAAGCAACTTAAAATGAAAATAAAACATTTCCCAACTTTGTTGTGGTACTGTTGCAGGAATTGTCTTGCAGAAAGAGAAATTTAAAACAGAGTGTTTACAGGCATGTACAAGATGGTGATTTCCTTTTCTTACTCTTGGAGGCTTCGAACGAGGTGAACTTGGTCGGTTGGACATAGTTCACCAGAGTTGACATTTCCTCTGTTGCCACGGCCTCCCGCTCTGCTGAGCCCTAAAATAAATCACAACACTTTCACATATTCAAATCAGTGTGTAGCGATTAATGATCTCTTATACTGGGAAAATGGGAGGGAACTGCAAACACCTATTGAATGCAGGAGGACAGACACATGCAACAGACAGACAGACACATCAAAGTTGGTTTGTCTGCATATGTTTTTACATTTACTACTGCGCTACTCCCAAACGCACTCTGTCTGTTATCCCAGGTGTTCTCACCAGGATGTCTAATTTTTCACGCAAGATGTTCCCCACTTTCTTATTCTGACTTACGTATAGATAAATGTAACAAGGAACTCGTTAGAACCTGATAAAGGTACTGGCATTGGGTCGTCAGCTTTAGGTGCATTATCGTCGATGTAGGCTCCAGGAAAAAGAAGAAGCTGTCCAGCTGCAGCCTCGGGAAAAAAAAGGATGGCTAATGTGGAGGAATCAAACATGTACCAACTTCATTTTAATTTTAATAAAAATTGCACCAGAGGGTTATAACGCAAGCCCGTGTTCTAAAATATATTAAACTAAATGCAGGATATTCAATGCTTTTTTCAAACTGTTATTTTCTAGCTTTCATAATAAAAGCCCCACACATAATAGGAGACTGCATAACCACCTCTCAGTCTGGACCATTTTACCGACAGGCCTGAATTAAAGTGTGCACAAATACACATTCGTGTATCAATATAGGTGAATAGGAATTGAAAAAATTCAATATAGGTGAGTTGGTGACTTCAAATTGCCAGTAGGTGTGAAAATGACAGTGATTGGTTATTAGACTTTTCAATGGTTCTTGTGGATTCATGTGACTGAGGATCGATTTCTCAACCTTGCTGAAGGCAACTGAAGAACCTTTCCGTTTTTAGCAAAACCATCGTCATGTGTAAGAGGCCCAAGAATGAACAACAAACACAATGACTGCAAAAAGACCAAACAGCAACACACCACAACAACAACAGCAAGATAAACAAACCAACAAATGATGCAGCAACAATAACACAGAAATTCAAAAATGACAATGACATAAAGAATGTTTTACAACATGATGAAAATAACCAACACTTTTGTGTGATGTCACCACTGACCTTTTTACCATCATCATCTTCATCATCATCATCTTCCTCACTCTCAGCCTCCATCTCTGTTAAAATCAGAGTTAAACATCTTCATCTGCATCGTCTGTTCATCTGCTCTGTACGAATACCGAGAATTATTCCACAAAAATAATTCCCACATTCAAAACTTTACTAGAGTAGATTTCCATCCCGTGTACCCATGCTGTCCTGGACAGCAATGGTATATCCCCGAAAAGGCCCCAACCCCCTGCAATGTACAACCCCTATGATTTAACTCCTCAAATAAAATCGGAGGTTATGTCATAAAGAAGTGTTTTTCATAAAAAAGAAAAGAAAAGAAAAAAAGAAAAAGCTCCACCTAGTGATATAATTATAATTAGAGTAAAATACGATAAACAAGATATATCTCTTTCATTCATATGCACCTAATTTGGACTAAATCTGACTAACGGTTAGGGAGTTATGTCAGACAAACAGTGTTTTGGTAAAAAACTATGAACGTAAAATATAAACTATTAAAGTGAAATATGATACCTGTAAGTCAGAGTTTACCCCTGTAGCAACTGACATCGAGCTAATTTTAACTACTTTACATTGTTTGTTTATAGCGTTGGCTAGTTCAATGAACAGCTTTGCATTTCCTGTCCTGTAAGAACCATGTAAGGCTATGAAGTTAGTTTTTCAGTGGACTTTCTGCTCGATAAGAATGCATTTTGCAGCAAATTCAAGAGGGCTTTTATAATACCAGAGCAAAACATAGCTTGCAACATTTTGTTAAAATCACCAAAAGTGGACATACGCAGTTATAATTGGATGGGCATGGGATTAACTGAAGACAATCTTGAGGAAAATGTGGAGTAAAAATGAGTATAGTTGCCTCCTGGATGTAGAGAAGTAGAAGTGTCAAGTTGCAGAAAATGAAAATACTCGGTACCTAAAATTTAAGAAGATTTTAACTGAGTGACTGACCTTATTTACACTTATTAAGAGGGTTGTTTAAATAATAAGGCAGACATGTTATCACTTCGGCTGTGTAATCATTGCAAATCAAAAATATTGCTGATAATAAATTCTTGGGTCACAATAATCCAGACACTACAAATGAATAACGGGTTTATTGACTACCTATCCCTGCGTTTACTGCAGGGACATCATTTACACTCAAAAGTGACGTGTGACATTTGATAAATGCAAATATCTGATAGATATCTGCCTGGTGGTTTTAAGCAGAAAACACATAAAAGATCTAGAACAAGAACCAAAGACATTCCTGTAGACTTGCAGGTTTATGTAACTTCCCTGCAGCGGATTATTCAATCCACTCAAGAATTCGTTGGAAAAAAGGATCAAGGTCCGTTTAAGAGTGGGTACTTCATCACAGTCACTAATCTGCTCTTTTGTGTATTGGCTGAACTCTGAGTCAAAGACCTGTTTTCACAATTTGCATATAAGACATGTTAATAAGGCTCTCTAATATCCCCCTGCACCACAGGATAGTAACTTTTCTGATCTCCTGACCTCCTCTTGGATGTCCGGCTAATTACCGAGACACTCCTGATGAGGTCACCTGATGAGGTGCAGAGAACTGCAGACAAAAGGACATCTGTATGAGCCAACGGCTCAGGCTTCTGCCTTCACAAATTCATGATGGGAATAAACGCAGACAGTTTCAGCAAATCGAATCCAGAAAATAATTTTGTACGATAGCTATTCGATCCCAACTTTGGTGACTGCCATGTTTTAACTCCATATAAAAAACATTTTTTGATTAGTTATAGTAAAATGCGACTGTCATGTAATTTTCAGAGTGAGTGTCAGCCCCCCTGGTGGGGTTTGGAATTACTTCAGGTGGGCCAACACAGACCATTTAAATTACCATAAAGCTAAATTATAATTTTAGCTATACAGGTTTCAAAAAATTATCTTAATCTTAATCTTAATTTAGACCACGCAAGTGCTATTCTGAACTCACGGTTTCATAGTTTTTCTAGTTCTCTGTTTCCAGCTTGGCCAATTTAATAAGAATGTATATACTTTATTATCTAATCTCTAAATTCTACATAGAAACGACTTTTTGAAACCAGCTCTTTGCATTTAAAATGTCGCGGTTCAGAATCCTGCTCAGGGACCCTGTAGGATGTAACTTGCACTGGCAGTCCAGGTAATGAACTGCTGTCCTACTGATTTGGGGACGACCACTCTAGCACATTCTACTCTATCCCCATCTATATTTATAGAGTTATTCCATTTTATCTTCATTTTTTAATTCCATTTTAGTTTTAGTTGATGTATTAATATTTTGTTACACATTTGTCTGATTTTAAAGTATTTTTTAAAGTATTCTTCCTTCAAAGCATATTTTCTCTCGGTTTTTTCTTGATGGAAATAGAGATTGGATTGGATTGGTTTAGATATTGTGAAATTATATGCCTTAGTATTTTATCATCTCGTGTCTAACAGCTGGATAGGATAAGGACTTGATGTCTTGATTCTGTTTTCAATCTGTCATTATTTTGAATGTTAATTGTTGTCATCATCCTGATCTGCGTTTCCTGTTTTATTTTGAAGGTGATATCATCAATATAGTTTGTTTTCCACTTCCTGTCCTGGTTTCCTTTGCTCTGTTTTACCCTTTTATTACCATTTTTTAGTTATTTCGTTTTACTTATTATTTCTTAGTGTTTAGTTTGTGTGTTTTCACTCGGGCTCCTTCTCTCTCTCTGTCTCTTTTCTGGTGCTCCTTCTGTTTTCCCTCCAGATGTGTCTCCTTGTCTCCTTAACCCACTGTATTTAGTCTCTGCTCGCTTTTCCTTCTGCGTTAGTCAATCTTTGATGATTCATGCGTCCCGGCCACTCGCCATGCGTTTTCCTACTTTAAGTCGTCCAGTCTTACTTATTATATCCCTGAACAGTCGGGGATATAATACGTATGCTTTTGGGGAGGAGCTTTCTCTCCGAACCTGGTGTGTATGACTAGACTCAAGGATATCTATCTGGAAAATTTTCCTGTGTTTTACTTTAACAGTTCATATTTTAGTCACTATGAGGAGCTTTTTAGGAAAAAACATTGTTTTTTGGACATAACTTTGTAACCATTGGCCAGATTATGCCCACATTCGGTGCATATGAATGGAAGGGGATTTATCATGTATGTGCCATGTTTAACCCTAATAGTTCATATTTTAGAGGGTAGACATAACTTCATCTTTAATTAGAGAAGTTCTGTCAGGAGTGTCGCTTGCAAAACACAGGGGATTGGGGACTTTTCTGCACGTGGATCCAAACTCTGCCCTGACCTCTACCACTTGACAATTCCTTAACTTCTTTTTTGATGCTGCACATATTGTTAGGTGTATGTGGATGGATTACTAAATAGCACTGCATTGACGTAGATTGGCATGAATTGCTCTAGACTATTTTATCTTAGTCATGTTTCTGATTATAGGCTTTGGGTGGGCCGCTGAACATTTTTAGCTTGAGTTTAGGAATGGCTTCACCAGAGTCCCTTAACATAAACTCAAAAGATAAAATGAGACTGCACTTGAGATAATGTCACACTTTGCTGTTTTTCCGCCATCATTCCTCTTCCCCTCTCTCCTTTGATTTGTTCAATAAAGGTTCTTGGTTAAATCTTTATGGACTCTCTGCTCATTAGTGGGAGCACTGATGCTGCAGTGCCATCAGTGAGATGCATTAGTGCTACTAAATCAAAGCCTGAATACTGTGGTGTCACTATTTCCCAGTCATACGCTGATCTCTCCAGAATCCATGAAGTCATTATAGTCTGCTTTGTATTTCGATACAAAGAAGATCGGTGTGTTACAGATGGTTACATTTCACACAGACTTCCAGGCAGAAAAGAGTTTCTTTGTCTCCTACCGCCAGTGTTGTTGCTAGGAGACACCGGCTCATTGCTCTGGTTGGCAGGCTGGTCCGTCAGTCTTTTGGTGTTGTCGGACGGTTTGTGGGATTTCTTGTTCTTGATGAGGATTCTGCCCATCAGCTCCTGTGGACTGGGCAACGGGACACCGGACTCTAGCTAAACACACAAAACAGAGACGCACAGCTCAGGACACATACTTTGAGACTGTTGTATAAAATATTTGTGTGGTAATTGTGTCTGTGTGTGTGTGTGTGTATTACAGGGTATTTGTCCAGAGGGTCAATCAACAAGGCCTCTCCGAAAATAGAGTGACAGTACTCTGCCATTTTTGCCTGTTGCTTCAATCTAATAGACAAATAGATAAATCATCTATTGCAATCCACCAACACGGATCAAAGAACACCCAAATCAGCAAATAGATATTGGCAGAGATTCTCACGAGTCCACGTGGTTTTCAAAGGACAGTATGACAGGGAAAGGTGATGTCTTGAAGGCACATTCTGCTATAGCTTCTATTACTTCCTGGAAAAGACAAGAAAAGGCACGGCATCATCAAGACAATCTTTATGTAACATAGTGGGATTCCAGTGACAAATCACAGAGAAATATCAACTAGACCTAAGCTGTCGTCCCCGACAGCAAGGGTATATCCCCGGAAAGTTCCCAATCCCCTGCTTTGTACAAGCACTTCTTGATTGAACTCCTCAAATTTAAATGTATTGCTATGTCCTCAGCATTTTAGTAAAAAACTAAAGTTTTATAGTAAAATATGATATAAACAAGTGAGACCCCTTCGAGTCGATTCATTAGCATCGAATTTAGACTGAATCAGATCAATAGTTGAAAAATTGTGGCGAAAACCTTTAGAGATAAAGCTCGTCCTTGTCATGTCTGCCACGGCACCAGCTGCAGAGCCTTCCCAACACAAACACTTTTACGTGGAGCATATTCCAATTTTATATGGAGGAAAGACCAAACTAATTTTGGCAAAGGTGACTTGCATATTTTAGACATCAGGGGGAGCTTTATTTGCAAAAGTTTTGCAGGTTTTGCTCGACCGATTGTCCAATTCAGTCCAGATTTTGGTGCAAATACTCAATGTATTTGTCGCATTGAGTATTGGAATGCTTTGAAACATTTTCAGCATTAATATGCTCTGTGGACTTTCATCACCACATGGTGGACTCCCCATCAGGCTGAACTCAAACAGAATATTAAGCATGTTCTCTGTGCACAAAATTGATAAATTAGTGCTTAAAACTACATTTTGTCAATCTGCAAAATGACTGCAATTTACAATAACCATGTAAACGCACCTTAAAAGAGATTTCTGATGTCATTGTAAAGCCGTGCGTGATGACTGGTTCCTCCTCGGCGGTTCGTCCTTTCCACACATCCAATTCCACACAGCGGCATCCGGCCAAAAGAACCTGCCTGTACATCTCTACTGAGGAGCTTCCTGCCAGCTGTCCCGCTACAAACAAAAGCACATGACATAAAACAAGACATAATACAGACCGGTCTACAGAGCTACCTCTCTGCACATCAGAGACAATAATAGTTATAGAGATAATAATTCTATCCAGCCCAATAAAAACAGACTTTCCGAGCCGCGTCCGACCACATTCTTCTTTACATACCTTCAAAGCCTTACGTTTTCTCCTGACATTTTGCTGGTTTAACTGCATCCTTGGTGAAATTTAAACTTCTTGGCTATTCAAATCAGATATATGCCGTGGGAATAAAGAGCTATAAACTTGATTTTCTTTTCAATCACACAACCGAGAGCAGCAACAATCCCCTCACACCTGCAAAATTCTTGAGTCTGTTGCTCTTATAATAAGAACATTGTGATTTATTACCACCTAATAACCAACAGAACTTGAATGTATAATTCTCATAATGCAAAATCAGGAATGTAACATTGGTAGTTAAATTTAGAAGGACTTGTGAATGTGTGCGTTAGTGTGTGTGGGTATGTGTGTTAGTATGTGTGTCTGTGTGTGTGTGTTTGTACCTGTCAGGTATGTATTATGTGATGAATTGATGAAGTAGTGAGACAGCGGGAAGCTCATGTCTTCAGACTGGTCCAGTTTCTCTGGTGGAATGACACCGTTCTCATCACCGGACAGATAACTGGAGAATGCCTGTAGAGAGATGACACCTACGTAACACACACACGCAAAACACACACACATGCACAAAAACACACGCACGTAAGAATCATAATCCAACTCCAATAAGGTTAGGGTACAGCAAATAAAGGATAAAGTATCAGTTAGAAAAAAAATTCATGATTGCTGTTTTACTTGGGTATAAATATCTTATGTACTGTGTATCTAAAAAGTAAGTAAAGTATTATTGAGTCTAAAATTTAAGTTGGAAGTATTTCATTTTCAAAGATATTTGAAGAATTTTCAAATCTGGAATTTTAATGTTATGCTATAAGTGTCAACTCATGCACTGTAAAAAAAAAAAATTGGGGATGAACTTGCGTAAATTACACTTATTTAACTTGTAAATACTTGATTTTGTCACTGGTGGAAGTCTTTTAGTGTAAATCACCAACAATTGTCATTTACAGTGCAGTATATGTGATTAAATGCTGTCGCAATGTCAGATTTTTGTCCACCAATAATAAACCAATATTTATTTACTGTTGTAGATTTTAGACTTTTTTTTTGAAGATCAAACCTTCAATTATTTTTTTGAAAACAAGTTGAAGAAATTCCAAATCTGGAAAATCTTCTGGAAAAAAAGTTTTTGATGAACTTAAAAACAATTACTACAACTAGGTATAGAAAAAGTATTTTTGAGTTCAACTTAGTAATTTAGGTTATAAATAGTTGTAAATACTTTACTTAATTGGGTGTTACCAGTTGAAGTAATTTTTTGAGTTCATCAAAATATTCTCTTTCAACAGTGTATTACCCGAGGTATTGTCTTCACAGGAACGGCTGCTAAGTGATGTTTGGTACTGTCAAATTGTTATATAAAGTTTATTTTGGACTTCATACAAAAATACATGAATGTTAAAATCTCAAACCATTTTTTTCCAAAAGAAAACGAGGCAATTATCTAGGATAGTTTCCAGCGGATAACTCCTCCAGGGCCCAACGGTCCTCTTTAATTCAATCAAAATTCATGAAAAAAAAACAACCCATAACCAAAATTTAACGTGAATGGATTTATAACAGCCAGCTTAATCTGGTGCATCAGGATTTTTACTTGGATCTGCAGCAAATTCTACATACTCATAGATACCAACTCCCTGAATATGCCTGATGCCTTTTTCATCAAGATTCACTCACTACATCTCAGAAATGAAAGAAAATGTGTTGGATCTGAACCCAAACTTGGAATGGAATCTATTATTCTGACCCAGGACCCGTCCTCCCACATTCTTAGCCCGAATTAGTTGGCTGTATTGGAAAACTGTGTGGAAACACATTGCCCTCAACCGTTTTAGTTTCACCTTGTGTAAAAACCCCTCCTCCTCCCTGGGGCCCTCCTTTCCCTCTCAGAATCAAAACATCTCAAGTTCTCTATGCTTAACAGGATCATTGCATAATGTGAGTGCCGGCTGAATAATACAAGCAACTAATGTTATTTATTAATGAGACTCGTAGAAGAAACATGGAATAATTGGGCCTATGCTCTTGTGCTTTGTAGCAATGGTATATCAACAAAAACCCTCCAACCCCAGCAATGTACAAGCAATTTCAGTGTACTGACTTTTTTTTTTAACGCTCCCCCTAATGAGTTAAATGTGAACTATTGGAGTAAAATCAAATTTGGTGCATATGAATCACCTGAAGTCGATTAATAGTCACCAAATTTGGACTAAATGGGACCGGCAGTTGAGAAATTATTGCCCAAAAACTTCTGGAGATAGAGCTCCCCCTGGTGTTCAAAACATATAACTGACATTTCCCCAAATCAACCCAGCTCTTCCTTGCAGGTGCATGGAGTATAAAATTTGAACATTTGAAAACGATTAAATATTGATAGTGATGACTATTGCATAATATCCACAACTTTTCGTGGACATAATAATTAATGACCTCTTAAAGCTAAAATTCTGTTTGAATCCAGATTTAGAGTGCACCAAGTTTCACGGAAATCACCTCGAGTACTTTTACATAACCCTGCTGACAAACTAATCAATAAACAAAAGGTATGGCTGAAAACATTATCTCTTAGGCAGACATAAATTGAAAAAAAAAGGTGCCAGATTTACTTTTGGCAGGATCCGACTATAAGGCTTATTTGAGAAGTTTACTCTTGGTGTGTGTGTGTGTGTGTGTGTGTGTGGGTTGGAAGAGTATATTGGTATCAAATCACATACAAAACCAAATGTTGCCAACAAACTCATTAGGTAACCGATTAGGTAAATACAGCTTACGCTTTTTAGGAAAATAAAACATCGTACACAAACTGAGGAGCAGCAGTGTCTGTGTATGTGTGTGTGTGTGTGTGTGTGTGTGTGTGTGTGTGTATGTGTGTGCGTGCATGTGCGGGTATTGGAGTGTGTGCGTGTGTATGAGTGTGTGTGTGTGTGTGTGTGTGTGTGTGTGTGCGTGTGCATGCGTGTGCGGGTATTGGAGTGTGTGCGTGTGTATGAGTGTGTGTACCTTGCTCCAGCTGGACCTTGTCATGCTGGTACCTCTCCATCAGAGTGTTTGTCTGGGTTGGACGCAGAGGCGGGTAGAGGATTTCATTCAGCCGCGGGTCTCTCTGCGTGTTATTGATGAACTCGGTCATTTCATCGACCGACAGCGTCCCATCATCCTCTCCTCTACAGAGCAAAGCATGAAGAGGGATGATTTCATGAGGAAGTTAACGGATTGTTACTGCATCTCTCAGGATCTGGCATTATTCTTTCAACTGCCAACAAGATTTGCCATGTTATTGTCATGTATGCTTTACCTTTTGTTTTAAGTTATGACATAGTGAAAGTGATTAAGCGGAGAAAACTCAAAATTTATGCTCAAACCGATGAACCTAATTTAGGTACCTGAGATACATTTTCTAACTTACCTTTACTTCAAAATATTTTTTAAGTTAAATCAATTTTATTTCTTTATTTATATTAAATATAAATTAAAATTACTCTTACTTTAACAGATAGATTACCGTTAAATTAAATTAAAGAGTAAATTGTTTGTTGATGTGTAAAATTGGAGATATAACAACAAAATAGTTTTAAGTACCATTGAATTCAACATTTTAAGATGTGATTGCATAATGCGTAGAAAAAAGTTCATATTGATCAAACTGTATAGATCTTTTGAACACACAAAAAGCAGATACTACTGGTGCACACACTTCTTTTTTAATTAGAAGAAATTCTAAGCAAATTTTCATTTTTTTTCTCAATTTATTCCAGTTAGCTTATTTTCTGCGTGCAATTTTGAGATCTCAAAATTGAAGAGATTAAATTATCTTTGAATTTGTAATTTTTAAGTACCAGTTACTTCATTTTGCAAACAGGATAATACTCAAAAATGATGAGAAATAAAAGGGAAGCAAAAATTTACTCCCACTCTACAATTTCATTATCATAGAAATGACAAAAAATGTGTTCACAACCAATTTTAATTAATTAATTCCACCATTTGTGTTTAAGGTGTAGAGAGTAAAATCATTTGTGATCAAAATGCTTTATTTGTGCAAAAATATTCTGACTCTGCTCTTTTCACCATATCACAATATCAATGTATGACGCAACGCAGAACTACTTCTAGAACAAGACTGAAGATAAATCTTTATGGTTGACATCTTTAAAGTTTAAAGCAAACTTTAAAGATGTCCGAGAACAAATGATCAGGTGATGTCACTTGCTTGTGACGGTTCATAGTGTTTTATTGGCTAGAAAAATCAACATAACCGACAAAAGCAAGGGATGATGAAGTGTGCAAAAGTGTGAAAAAAGATGTCAACTGCTGGTCCAGGTGCAGCTGGTAGAGATGGGGAAAGATCATACATGGAGAAAAAATCCAAAACATGGCTTCACACGTCATTAGAGACTAGTCAATATTTTCAAATAGCATTATAGTTACTCCGTCAGCATTGATGGAGTGACTGAGGGCTGTGGTGAGGAGCTCCATTACGGCCTCTCATCTATCACTGCCAGGATAGGGCAGAGTATGTATCCTGCCAGAACAAGGTTTCCCGCTATCGCTCTTTGTGTGTGTGTGTGTGTGTGTGTGTGTGTGTGTGTGTGCGTGTGCGTGTGCGCGTGTGTGTGTGTGATTAATTGGTCATCAGAGGGATGTGGAGGGTAGACTGGGGTGACTCAGGCCTTTTATTCTTTAAAAGGGTGAAAAAGGTTGAGAAGTACTGTATCGATTAATCGTGAATAATTAGTTAATTGATGAAGTGATATAAACATTACTGTACCGGCAACCTAACTGATGTGGTTAATACTGCTCCACGTTAGTCAGTTTAGTCCCTCACCGTGTGCAAGTGGGACAGAAGATGAGTTCCTACTTGTCATTCTTCACATCTCAGAGAAAGTGGCCTGCAGCAGCTCCTTCGACACTTACATAAGGATTAAGTGGTGGATACGTGTCTCTGACATTAATAAGTGTTTAAGCCGATCTGAGGTCACTGTCTGTGGCTGCGACCGCCGTGGAGGATATTCTAAATACTTACTGCAGTTTAAAGATGTTGCTGAGCTCAGGACGAGGACACAGACAGTCCAAGAAGCTCCTGTAGATTTCAAATGTGAAGTCTTCCAGTTTGATGCTGTCACCCTGTCAGACAGGACATTGAAATTAACTCCACCACTTACTATTTTGATATTGTATCCACTATCTCCACATTCCCTATCCTCTTTCTACTTGGAGTAAAAAGAAAAAAAACCAACCAGCTTTAAAGTTTCCTCTCATATTTGATTTATTCCCCGTAAAATAATCTTTCCCTGCTCACAGGAATAATCAGTGTGAAATCCAGTTTGAGCAGAATATCTTACATTTCTACTTTTACTGGTTGCTTTAAAACTTTATGACCCAGATATCTGAGCTCATTTCACCCCTTGGTGCACTCTGAGTCATCCTGGACTAAAAGCATCAACAGTAAATAGAAAGAGGAGGAAAAAAGAGGGTAAAGTTGTTCATGTGTGTCATATTTCAATTTTGTATTCCACCGAGGGAGCAACAGCTTTTCCAAGCATGCATTTCTAAACTGCATCAACTATAAAGGTGTATTTATCCTCTGTTTACTGAGACTATTAGAATTACAAACTTATTCTGAATGCTTTACCCGGCTGTAGGGGAGTCTGCAGCTCTCCAGGGCATTCTCCACCCGCTTTCTGTCCGATGAAAACAGTCGAACAATGCTGGAGAAGACAACGACATCACACCATTATCATCTCATCCTTAACCACAACATGCCACCAAACTAAAACCTGCATCTCCACTTCTTAAAATATATCTCCAAGCCTCTAATTAACCACCCCAAATGTCCTCCTCTAAGCCAACGTTAAGCTGCTCCTCTCCTCCCTTTACCTCCTGGATTTCAGTTTCTGCTCCTGATTTATGTCAAACATCCAGCTTTCCTTCCCAGCTGTAGGATCCTCCTCATGATCTGGAGGTGGTTGATTACCAGGTCAGTGCTGAATTAAGCACCTCCATGAATCCTGTCCCTGTTTTTGCTTTCCCAAGTGCACATGGAATTAAGTTTATTTTTGGAAGCAAAGGGACAGGAAAGAGCAAAGTTTCAGTTTGTGCGTGTCTCTAAAGATTTCACTGGGCCATTTTCTCACATCCTCCAACATCCACCTACTCTAACATGTGCCCAAAAGTTAACACTCAGACAGAATCATTGATTAAAGATAAGGAGGGTAGCAAAAAGGAAGCAGGAACTCACTTCTTGACGGGGATTCGCCCCTCTGCGCTTGGCTGGAGAGTCAATCTGACGTATCTGGAATAAAGGGTATAAAAGTTCAGAGCTTTACATCACAAACTTTTTCATTCTTGATCAAAGGCTCCCAAACTCAACAGGTGACGGAGCAGCAGAGAGAGGAGCAGCAGAGTGAGGAGCAGCCGAGTGAGGAGCAGCCGAGTGAGGAGCAGCAGTGAATATTTGCAGCTCAAAGAGAAAGAAAGTTATTGGAGGCTGAGTATTTTTCAGGTTTAAAAAATAAATAATTAATATATCAGATAGAGTTATATGGTGTAATTAACTGTTTTGGTGGAAGAACATTAAAGAATGATAAGTAATGTAACCATCTGTTTCTGTTTGATGTTTTAAAAAAAAGTTTTTCTGGAGGTCACAGTCTGAGTCACCTCCAGTAAAAAAAATTTTTACTGCAAACCGGATTGTTCTTTTTTTTTCTCATAAATGTTGTTTCTCACATAGATAATCCATTAATACTTGAATGTCATGCTCTACTGTTTAGTTGAGCACAAGTTGAGTGTCTGTTTCTCATTAAACATGATCCAGTTTATAATATGACCTAGTGACAGAATGTGTATTCTGAAGAGTAAAGGCCTATTCAATAAGTCAGATTTTGAGAATGGGAAAATATGTATGAAAAATATGAAAAAAATTAAATCAAAAAATTAAATAAATAATTTTTTTTTTTACAACACATTTTTAACAACGAACCCACCAGACATTTAGAGCTAAATAAGAATTAATAATTTCACAGACATGGGAAACATATGGTAGACTGTGGTGTAAACTCAGAGGGAATTTATGCTTCATGTCTTTTGAATAGAACTGAGAATGGGTTTATGTGAAATAAATGTTACGGCTTGGATTCTAGAAATCAAATATGAGGATATGCCTCATATATATATACCATCAAAAGATCAAAACCATACATCAGACTGAGCGTCTTTGTCTTTGTCCTATTGAACACGCAACTTTACTTTTGAAAGAAATGTTTGTAATTACCAGGATGGTGTAGTGTGAACTGACTCAAAGTAAATTACAGCGGTTTCGGGGTAACATAGGATGTCTCAAAGTACCAACGGATAGGTTTTCAAATACATTCCGGTCCACAATGGTGCTCCAAGGCAAAGAAGAATAAAGCATAACAGGACCATCTAATCAGACAATACTTATCAGTAGAAAGAATTTTAATGTGGAATTTTCAAGGGATTTTGTTGACTTTAATAAAAAAGCAACATCGCCTAACTTACAGTTTCAAAAGATTGAGAATGAATTACGCTTAAAGAGTATGCTTACATGTTAATGCACGTGTGTGTGTGTGTGTTTGTGTGTGTGTGTGTGCGTGTGTGTGTGTGTGTGTACTCACGCTTTCAGCAGACTCTGGTCTCTGTTGAGATTGTGGCTCAGCAGGTTGGAAGACAGAGAAAACAGTTCCTCGCACCACTCCTATGGAAATCAAACATTCCATCATTATCTTCTGACATCATCATCTTCATACGACTTCTTCTTCTGACATCATCATCATCATTACCATCAAACATCGTACTCTGATATCTTACAATTTCAACATCTGACATCATCATCATTTAATGTTATCTTAGTCATCTTCATCCTCATGATCATTGTTACCATCAATATCATCGTAACCTGACATAACATGATCATAATCTAACATCATCATCATCACCACCATCATCATCACCATTAGTATCATCTAACATCTTCATCATCATCAATACCATCTAAAATCATCATCATCATTTTACATCATCATCACCATCAACATCACTGAGCATCATCCCCATCATAATCTAGCATCATCATCATCATCTGACATTCCTGACATCATAATCATTTGATTTTATCATTATCCACTGATATCATCATCAATACCATCATCATCATCATCATCCTCATCATCCTCATAAGTATCATTTAACATACACATCATCAGTATCATCTAACATCATCATCCCCATCAACATCATCAATATCATATAAGATCATCACCATAATCATCTAACATCATCATCATTATCATCATCATCTAACATCATCACCATTATCATCATCATCTAACATCATCACCATTATTATTATCATCTAACATCATCACCATTGTCATCATCATCAAAGATCATCATCAAATATCATCATCATCATCATCTGACATTCCTGACATCATAATCATTTGATTTTATCATTATCCACTGATATCATCATCAATACCATCATCATCATCATCATCCTCATCATCCTCATAAGTATCATTTAACATACACATCATCAGTATCATCTAACATCTTCATCCCCATCAACATCATCAATATCATATAAGATCATCACCATAATCATCTAACATCATCATCATTATCATCATCATCTAACATCATCACCATTATTATTATCATCTAACATCATCACCATTGTCATCATCATCAAAGATCATCATCAAATATCATCACCATCATCATCTAACAGCATCATCATTATCGTCATCATCTAACATCATCACCATTATCGTCATCATCTAACATCATCACCATTATCATCAAAAATCATCACCATCATCATCTAACAGCATCATCATCACCATCATCATCTAACATCATCACCATTATCATCAAAAATCATCACCATCATCATCTAACAGCATCATCATTATCGTCATCATCTAACATCATCACCATTATCATCATCATCTAACATCATCACCATTGTCATCATCATCAAAAATCATAATCAACCATCATCACCATCATCATCTAACATCATCACCATTATCATCAAAAATCATCACCATCATCATCTAACAGCATCATCATTATCGTCATCATCTAACATCATCATCAACAGTATTATCTAACATCATTATTATTATCATCATCAGTTTACATCATCATCAATAACATCTGACATCATCATCATCATCGTCAGTATTATCTAAAATCATCATCATCATCTATCATCATCATCATCATCATCTAGCATTACTGACATCATAATCATTTGAATTTATAATAATCCCCTGATAACCTCATCATATTCATCATCATTCACCATCATCATCCTTTTCTGTAATCACCTTGGCTTCATCTTCCTGTGAAGCGATAAAGTTGAGCTGATTGACATTTACAAGGTCTGAGGCTGTAACCACGGTAACCATGCGATTCTCCAGCCGGCCAACCAGGTTTCCTATTTCGAGCAGCTCCCGCAGCTTGGCCTCCTATTGGATGACAGAATAAAACCGCTCTGCTGAAAAGGAGCCACGCCGGAGTCTCGCAGAGGATGAGGGGAGGGTGATGAAGACTAGCTGCTCTGCAGTTGATTTCCTTTGTGTTTAATGAAAATAAACTTATACTTAGTGACAACGTGAGTTGCTCTTTTGTTAAGAGCCTCATATGTCTAAGAGATAATGAATCTCCGGACACCTTATCGGAAAAGCCACCTCTATATGTGTGCTTTTAAAAAAAATACATCTTAGTCACAACTCTGTATATGAAAAGCGTGCGTTAATCAAGTTTTTTATAATACAATGGTACATGTGGTATTTTATATCTTCACTATATATCAGCCAGTTTAAGATGATGAACATTATATTCCGGATGACAAAACAAATGTACTGGCACTGGATGAACAGAGAGAAAAGATTATTTAATATCTATAATGCAGCCGCAGTTACCATGATTTTGAAATACCATGATTTAAAAACATCTTTTTTTTATTTTTAGAATGTTTTTTTAAGTAACACAAAAACAAATGAGAGGTCAGAGGACAATACACAGTCACACGAAATAAAAAATACTAATGATAGAAGTAAAAAATTAATTACAATAAAAAAATCAGGAAATAAATGAAAAATCTAAGATGAAAGAAGAGTTACAATGAATCACTGTAGAAAAATCTAGAGAAATGCTTTTAAAAAAAACATCCCTGCATGATTGAAACATCTCTCTTTAAGAGGGGCATCCATTACAAAGTGAGCATGAGACTGCATAGACTTGACTCATCAAGAAGTGAAGAAGAGCACCTTGGGTGTTTTGGTGCTGCGCCCCGTCCTGACATCTTTAACAACGGTCAGGTCCAACAGTTCTGTCTCCTGATGAAAACGCATAAACACACACAGTCAGCGGTTATCTGGAACTTAAATGGTTCATCCTGTTTCCTGCTAAGGGGTTTAAACCCACCCGGGGAGAGAGAGAGAGAGGGAGAGAGAGAGTGTGGGGGTTGGGGTGGGATCAATGATCACATGGTGTTTATATTCTTGCTCTTTTCAATACAATTCATATTGTTTTTACAGATTCTGCTGTTCTATGCAGTTATTTCTCTACAGGCAAATACATGACTTGACATTATTCACTATGGTTAATATTGACGAAATTTGCACCTTATGATCTGTCATATCGTCTGAGTGTTAGACTCAAACAAAATCACAATATGCATTGAGTATGACAATAGATTTCATGCAAATACTACACAAATATATGACAGTTTCACTTTTAAATATATCACCATTGATAAAAAAAATTTAAAAATCAATGTAGAACATCCTGGCAATACTGATCATGTGTGGTGTCTGCTTCCTCATCCACTTATTGACTGAATCCAGGGGGTCCTAATGTAAGATATGAAAAAGAGCATCCTGGTGCACACTAAAATCCCAGTCCCATCGACAACTGCAAGAGTCAAGTAATTTGTTCACAATGCTGCAGTCGTAATGATGATGATCGCATCATGGCGATGGATCAAGATTTTCCGTGCCACCATAGCCATAGTTGAGGACATACAGAGGTCAGCTAGGGTATGAATCTGCGAGTATGTGAGCGCCACCTTGTTTTGGTCGGTCCAGTAGAGGTAAAATCCATGGGGATCAACGTGGAGAGTCACTGGAGCAACAGTAGACAGATCCTAAAGAGAGAGAGAGACAGGTGGAACCGCTAAGAATCAGACAGAAAACTAGACAGCCGCCAGTGACAACCTCCACCAAGGCAAATGAGTTTCTCTATTATGTAGTTGCACCTTAACAAAGAGTCCCATGGTAGTTTGAGCTTCATGAGATGGCTCCTTCATCATGAAGCCATACCCTTAGAATTAGGAATCACATCAGTGTCATTACAACTTCAATAGTTATTCAAGAGGATGTTCCACATGTTTTTCTCAGGATCCAGCTCCAAAATTTGATATTTTCGCCGGTGGAACATACTTCCCAAGATTCCTGTTAACAGACAGACAAACACACAAATCAATCAACCATTTGTTGATTGATTACTACCTCCTGGTGGAGGATACATTTGGAACACTGTTACTTTTATAAGTCTCGTTCCGTCCTCGTGATATTAAACTATTGTCCCAGTTGCCATAGTTTCTCAGAATGATAGTTTGTGATTGGTTGCAGGTGCAACGGTGCAGAGCCGCTCTTCTGATATTCTGCTCATTGAAAAGTCTGAAATATGGGATAAGATCGAGTTAAACTCTATCGCTTCTAAAGCAAATGTATTACTATTTAACATATTACACATTTTATAATCATATATTTGTACCATTTATATAATATAACATAGCCATATAATGTATGTATAATATACGGCACATAAAACAAAATGATCGTGCAAATTTGCTTAATTTTCCCTATAATAATTCACAATTAATTTTATTTAGAATTTTCTAGAGGGTTACCAAAACTCAGATGTAAGTTAAAAGTGACCTAATACTTAATATGGATGGAACATGTTTGGAAATTTCTATAAAATCTTTGGCTATAATCCAGAGATTCAGCTGGTTTAGAATTACGGTCCTCACATAGAAAACAGGCACACGGTTCTCACTGAAAGATCTTTGGCTATGTGAGGTGGAGTAGACCCCAGAGAAGAAGGGCCAGAACAAGGGCCAACATTAATAGACAAACACCATGACGGTAACACTCACACCTATGTGAAACTTAGATTCACAAATTGACCTCTTTTACTTTAAAATAGGTCATTTTCAGTAAAAATAAGTCAGTTCTACATTGGAAATTCATGCAAATTTAAAAAACAGCAATACTGACAACCGAAAGGAGAGAAAGTCACGCGCACAGGAACAGCATCAGTCTTTGATGGTAATTTACAAAAACTGTCAGGGGACACATCGTTGCCCATAAGTCATCTATCAGAAAGAATCTACAGTAAAAAGTTACCAGATTTTGTTGAGCATTTCAAAATGTTTACAACATCAGAATTTGGTATATTTGGTCCGATAACAAGGCAAGGCCCACTTTGTTTATTTATAAAATCCCATTTCATTCAACAAGGTAACAATGAGGTGAAAAATGTATTACATTTTTCACCTCAGCAAATTAAAGAGAAGCAAAATGTAGAAACAAGATGTCACAAGAGTGCAAAGTTTCAAATAAATAATAATAAATAAAAGTTCCAGGAAAACAGAAAAAGACTCTCTTTGATTTAAATAGTTCAACAAGAGCAACCAGGAGATGATTTACGCCCCTGAAATTGATCTGAGTTTATTTACATGGATTCAAGTCCTTTCAGGTTAGCAGTAACATAATAATAATAAAAGAAATATCAATATCACGCTGATTAAAATGTAATATTGGAATAAAAGCTAGGCATATGCTATAATCCCCAACAGCAAGTCCCAAGTCCCAAAAAAGTCCCAAATCCACTGTGTTGTATAATCCGTTGTGTAATCCCCCTGACTCCATCAGATGTGGGGAGATGTCGGAAACATTTTTTTAAATAAGTTTTTTTAAATAAAAAATTATAAAAAAAAAAAGCTCCCCTATAGAGTTTAATATGAATTATTAAATTAAAAAAAAACATATAAACAAGAAAGAACACCATGAGTAAATTTACATGCACCAAATTTGGACTAAATTGGACTAACGTTTGAAAACGGTTGCACAAAAACTTTTAGAGAGGAAGCTCCCCCTGGTGTTGGAGATATAAACCGTCCATTCCTAAAAAGAATCCAGTTCTTCCCCGCACCGAGATCTATGAAGGTATGAAAGTTGAAAATTATCCATGAAATACATTTTGAGTTATCGCGTCAACACAAAGGATCTTCAGTGGATGTAGCGGCAGAAATAACAATTCCATAATATCCCCGACTTTTAGGGATATAATAAAAGTAACCAATAAGATTGGTGAATTAATTACATTAAAAAAGGTTAACATACAATGAATTAAAAAAAACAAAATTGGAACTTTTGAATTTTTTGTGTAGTGTATCACTGAAAAACAGTAAAAATATGGAATATTTCAGCATTTTGATTTTGTTTGAATGAGAGAATGCTGAATATTTCGGGGAGATATTCCAGTTCTCTCTCTCTATTCCAGTTGCATGATAGAAAATGAGGCTTCATTGTGTTCCTTTCTGATGGGATGACCAACAGGCCGGATATCCTCCGGGTTATGAGAGGTTCTTGTGGCACAAACCTTTCAGAGACGTATTTTGGCTCAGAGCCATGGAGGGATTTTTAGATGAGCGACACGATTTTGAATTGAATTCTATGAGTCACATTTAGCCACTGTGAGGATTTAAAAAATCCTGTTATGTGGCTGTCTTTCTCAGTTGTTGTCAAGAAGATGGCAGCGGTGTTCTGAATCATTTGGAGGGTAATAAGAACTCTTTTTGTGATCAGACTACTTAAGGCATGGATCAGTGTTTCTGGGTTTTGCTTGGATGGAAATCCTCTACATTAGTACTGTATAGAAAAATCTGATGATTAGATATGGATGGTAAAGGGCTTAACAAAAGTTATCTGAGAGGTTGGAAGAATTCTCAAGTGCTACACGGACTGCAGAATGTGAAATCAAGGAGGAAGATCTGAATCATTTTATAGCAGGCAGGTCAAAGAGTTCTGGCTACAATCGCTTCATACAAGCGATTCCCCTGATTGAAATACTAAAATTACATGTGAAGAAGTTACATCCCCCTAGTGAGTTAAATATGTACAAGAAAGATGTCATTGATTCGATTCATAAGCACCAGATCTGGACTAAATCGGACCAACAGTCATAGAATTATGGCATGAAAACTTCTGGAGATAAAGCTCCCCCTGGTCTCGGAAATATAAAACTGACCTTTCCCAAGATCAATATAATTCTCCCTCACACTAAGGACTATGTGAGAATGAAATTTGAAATGATCCATGACATTGTTTTTGATCACCTCCTTAACACTCTTGTACGTAAAGAACCATCGACGGCATGAAAATTATTTCATGAGAGGGTAAATGAATACATTTTGACGATATGGAATGGACAAGAATCCACGTCTCAAGGGTCAAAAATTAAATTTTGAAACCTCGGCATCTGTAATTTTCTCCGTGTGAAGAGACTCTTTCTCTATTAGCTCTGAAAAAAAAGAAAAAAGTAAACTGTTGCTTCTGGTCATGAGAACAGAGAAATAAAAAAAAACACCTGAAAAGAACACATAATAATGCATCACTATCACAGAGGAGGGTGACTCGCCTCGGGGATCAATCTGTTATTTGTCCTGGCTGGATCTCTTCTCTACTAAAACATTATTTCTTCATAAATGTCGCCGCTCATTAATCTCTGTATATTTCTTTGGCTGTTTGGTAGAAAAGTCATGGATTATGCTGTCTCAGCTTCTATCCTCACAACGGTGCAGCCGACATTCAAAAGAATCAAAACCAGGGAAAAAGCTCAAATGATGGTTAACTAGATCCCTGCATGGTTGTTGCTTGTTGGCATAGCAACAATTCTGTCTTTCAGAAAGCTTCAATCTACATATTGGAAAAATTCAAATATCCAAAACACGGAAAAACATTTCATTTTTAATATTTGATTAGCTCTTCTGCAAGAAAGATTCATGATATTTTATGGCTCAACACACTTATACACACACACACAAACACACACACACGCACAAACATCCATTATTCCTCACACACATCAGATCTGTTTAGGCGGTGGTAACGGCTAGTTACCATGACAACTGGCCAGCACGTTTCAAGACCTGTACCTCAGCATACCAACACACACACACACACACACACACACACAACACCACAAATATTACATCCACTATTGTATGTTTGACACATGACATCTTTAGAGGAGTTCTTTGTGTGTGTTTTAAGGACAGTTAAATACACACTAATAACGTCAGAATGAATGCATGCTAATTGCCTCTGTCATACCAACAGGTGGATACAGAGAAAATAATCGCATTTAAATTTCCGTCACACACACATACACTCTCCTCACTGTCTTGGCAGAGCCAAAGCCAAAAACAACAGATGAATAGTAAACACATAAGTCGACATTTCCTCCTCTTGCTATTCTCTCACTGTAATTTCATTAAACTGCATGTGATTCAGTTGCGGGTGATAATTATTAATCAAAAATAAAAATAAACCAAAGAAAATGACATGAGACCAAAGAAAATGACATGATATTAGAAATGTAAAAATGATAAAGATCTTTTTATGTTAGCATTTAGTGTCCTTACCTCATCCCATTTTATGAAGTTGCTTCCAGTCCTCAGTGTGTGAGAGATGGAGGGAGCCTGGAGTTTCAATGCGTGCACCCCCGGCTGAGCACTAGCCATGGCTTTGCACCGACGAATACACTCAAACACACAAACTCGTGATGCCCAGACTCAGACTCTTGGAAGCTGCATCTCCGTCATGTCTGAGTCCCAAACTCCTCAGAAGTCATGCAGGGATGCTGAGCTGCTGCTGCTGCTGCTGCATCCTCTGCCCTCAAGACTCTCTCTCGTCCTCCGCTTCTCCCTCTTCACTCTTTTCAATTTTCGTATTCTCTCCTCACTTTCTCCTTGTTCTGTGTCTCCTTCCTCACTCCTGTCCTTTCTTATCCCTTCCTCCCTCTGTTTGTCTTCCCTTCTCACCCCCTCTGTTGGTGCTTCATCTCAAAGAGAGACAGACTGAAGCAGATACCTTCGTGGGAGACAGGATATGTATGTGTGTGTGTGTGTGTGTGTGTGTGTGTGAGTTTGTCCACGTTTGTGTGTGAGTGTGTCAACGTATGTGTGTGTGTGTGTCCACGTATGTGTGTGTGTGTGCACTGCCTCCACAAATTGACTCATTGGCGACATGCGCACAATGGCAGCTTCCCACAGATGGGGGAGGGATAAGAGAGGAGGAGGAGGAGAAGGAGTGACAGGGAGAGGTAGAGGTAGAGGAAGAGAGGCGGGAGAGTGGGAGAAATGGAGAGAAACAAAAAAAGAAGATGAAGAAGAATAAAGTGCCACTGGGAGAAAAGGGAAAGTGAGTGGGTGTTTTTTGGAGGGTGAATCAAACCAACTAAGGTTTTTTTGTGTAATGAGGCCATTTACAAAAACATACTCAACCGCCAGAAGTGTGTGGACACCCGACATTACCGACATGAATCTCCCTCCTAAACCATCAACATCCATCTGCTGCAGTTCCTGTCTACTGGATCCATCAGATATTGGATCTTGTCTGCACAGATTTGCGGTCAGCCTCGGATCTGAGTAGCCAGTGAACGTATTTCACATCAAACTGGGTAAAGAGTTTCATCGTTTTGGGGTTTTGGTGACATTAGTGATATTTTTGTTTTGGATGTTGTGTGTCCGTAGGATCTGTGACAAACAGAGACAGGAGGAGAAAACACTGATTTGGTCATTATTAAAAACGATCGGTCTTTATCTGACTTAAACAGAAAACTAAAACAAAATATTTACTTTTGGCAAATCGTTCGGTTATTAATGATCTTTTCACGTCTTAATAATTAATAACGCCAGGCTCCCTGAACTCTATTAATTATAAAATATATCAAACTTGCTATGAGTATTCGTTGATTCTTGCTCTGGTGTTAATATTTGTTGCATCAAAATGAAAGTTTGTGTTTAAGTGTTATGATGAAACCAGAAAGAGTTTCTTCCAGACTTTTAATAATAATAACTTTTCATCATCCTTAACTCTTTCATGTCCTCAACAAGAAAAAAATATTTCATTGCATATTCTTTTTTTTTCTTGGGTTCATTTTTTCATGTAATATCTTAGACGCTTTTATTTTACCGTAAATTGACAAATTATCTAGCCAAAAACATTAATTTATAATTTATAAATACACATAAAGGTAAATCTATTAACCGTTTTGGGTCCAGCATGTTTTTAGAAAACTATTTGACTCTTATTAGACTGTTTTTGCTTGTATCAAGTTACATAATTCTGTTTGGTAGATCCTCACCCGAAAAAAAAAATCCTACTTATCGAATAGGATTCTCTCACTTGCCATGGTTAATGCTTCTTCCTTGGTTGGCCCTTTGACCTGTGGTGTCCCCCAGGGCTCAATACTTTGCCCTTTACTCTTTAGCATGCACATGCTGCCACTGGGTCATATTATAAACAGATTCAGTCAAGTGGCGCAGATTTTTCAATAAGAACAGGAGTTCAAACGCTATTAACAAGATTGATGGTGTCCCCCTACTTTTGGTGATGAATTGATAATAATACCACGGTGAGAAATAGATTTTGGATGTTTTACAAATACAATTCGTAACATAGGAGTAAAGAGCGTGGGCGAGCCAGTCGAGATCCAAAGATAGAATATTAGAACAATTTAAAAAAAAAACATAGTCAATGGCAAATGGGCGGAAGGCCGAAACAATGCTTGTGTGCTTCCAAATGAAAAACACATTTCCAGTTTAATTACATGAAAAGTCCAGTTAATAAGAGAACGTGACGATGATTCAGAGGATCAAGAAGGAAATGAGAGCGTTAAAGGACAGGAGGCTGAGGATGTGTGAACTATCGGCCCCTGTGTGATGGCTTTAATGAGCGGAGAATTCAAACGCACTCATCTCTTCTTTAAAGTAACCTGAGTAAGTGATGGAAATACTGCAGATCAATAGACCAAATAGTCACATAGAAGTAATAAAATACATCCTAGATAGCAAAACCCTTGAAAAACATTCTTTGCTGTGCTTGTGCAATAATCTCTCCAGAAAATCGCACTACCGCCACCATGCCAGACCGTAGCTCAAATGTGTTTGGTTTACACCAGACAATATGTGGGACTCCTGTCTTCCAAACAGCTGAACTTTCATCTTATGAGTCCATATAACATTGTCCCAAAGCTCAGAGGTTCATGATCTCCTGGGTCAGCAGTGGCTCTCACCTCATCATCCGATGGTTGTCATTTTTGACAAGCATATTTCAAAGAGTGTCGCCATGAACGCTTACTTTTATAGAGGTGAGAGATGCCTGTTATTGCCTGGATTGCTATTGTGACTTCCTGAAGCAGTCTCCGCCATGCTCTCTAAAGAGGTATTTTAAAAAGACAGCCTCTGGGAAGGTTCACTGTTGTTCCAGATCTTCTAAATTTGTAGAAAAATGTGTTTCACTGTGGATCTGTTTGAGTCCAAGAGTCTTGAAATTTGTATAGTGGCCCACAGATAGTATCATGCATGGGGTAAAATTACAGCCGCTACACATGGGCTAGGATATTAGCTGCTACTCAGGGGGTGAGATGTGTGCTATTTTCCACATCTCAGCCCTACTAACAGCTGGTTACATTGTCAGCAACGACTGAGAGCTTAAGCTGATCCAGATTGGAATTTCCTTTGATTTTGGCATACTGCAGAGCCTTCCTGCTTCTGAAAATGGTCTTTCTAGTTAGGATTGGATTGAATAGGGCTGGTAGTTACCACCTCTGGGTGTGTTTAATCCAGATGCAACCATTTATTAATGCAGTTTGGTGGTTTCTAAACAGGCAAGTACTTTTTCGTTCAGGCCCAGTTGAATGAGTTGACCGTTTTGGTTCAGTAGACGAGGCTATCATCCTGACTTTTTGGGGATATCATGCAATCATCCTCACCGCTGCCTCGCCCGCTGAATCTGCCGCCGCGACAGGTCCTAGGCGAAACTCAAAAGAGTGGTCCTAATCGTTGGTTCTATTTAGTCCAAATTTGCTGCATATGATTCGACTCTAGGAGATCTATCATGTTTACTGTACATCATATTTTACATAATTTATTCAATTTAGGGAGCATATGTTTTAATTTTACTAAAATTACTGTGGAAATTTCAGTTATAGGAGTTCAATCAGGGGGATTGCTTGTACAACGTCTGGGAAGGGGATAAACCCTTGCTGCCAGGGACAACAGCGTCTACAGGTCTAGTTTAAAATACAGTACAGAGATTCATGTTGCTATGGCCCCTTGCCCTTGATTCATTAGCATTAAAAATTATAAACCCATTAGAAAATAGCTGAAAGTCATGACACAAATCATTATGCAAAAGTGCTCCAACAGTGTTGTCCTAAGTGTAAAGAGATTTTGGACGTGATAAAGCTCCCCTTTGAATTTTCAAACAATTAACTTTGAGAAACTGTCTTAAAAAATAGGATGTGTTTTATAACCTGATGGCCGTATTAGAAATCATTGTGTTGATATCTCATTTGTATTTTATTTGATCTTTTTCTACACGTTTACTTATGGTCTGAGCAAAGAGTGGTTTTAACCATTTCTTAAAATGCATGGAGTTTGATTTTGCAGCACATAAGAGTTATTTCTATGTGTGTGTGTGGGACCTACACCAGCCGTCTTTGAAAGACTAGCTAACACCTATTTCTCGTCAACGAGCAGAAATAGACTTGGAGTCTTTGTGTGAAACACAAAGACGAAACAAGGCAAACAGGGATGAAAAGTGTAGTGTTTTATGTTCCGTGTTTCATGCTCCCCCAGTAGCCCAGAACCGAAAGAGACCTGAGAAACAAACTCAGAGCGGTGATGTTGATTTCAAACCCCGGTGGCCCCAATCAACATTGTTCTCAGTTGCATCGTAACAGGTGATATCAGAAACTGCAAAAAAAAAAGAAAAAAAGAAATAAAGACGAAAATTGGATTTTTATTTCCCTTCGTGAATTCGTTTTGTATTTTTACCGCATTTTGCAATCCACTGACAGAAACTCACACACACTTCCACAAGAGGCTCAAGACACTCCTGCTGCCCACACACTCGCACTCGTACAGACAGCGGTGCACAGATAAGCAGGCACATGCACTGACACGCGCACGTGCTTACCCAAGTCTTCAGCAGCAGATCTCTGCTCTGGAAGCTTATATAAGGGTGAGTGGGAGGCTGAGAGCTATTTCAGGACCTGAAAAGATGTAAGTATACATGTGTGCGTGTGCGGTTGCATGTGCATAGCTATGGTGGCCATATGAATTTGTATTGGGTGTTGCTTTGTGTGTAGGCCTGCTGTTAGGACTATAAGGACTCTGATTCAGTGGGTTTCATAACCAGTCAGGTCTGAAGTTAAGTTTGAGCCGCTGGCAGCTCCGAGACTCTCTGTTCCCACTGTGTTCAGTCACACCCCGGAGCTGCCTGCACAAAATTGAAAGAAAAAACAAAGCACGCAGCACGGCAGCTGACAGATACCTAGATGATCACTTGTTGTAGCCACCAACATGTCAGGGGCCCCCAGATGTTGTGGCATCAGCATCCTTCCCCCTTTACTCAGATGTGATAAGAGATCTTAATTGTGGGGTTTGTTTAACTTCTTTCTGCCGTGCAAAACGGCTTCTTTGGAGAATGCAGAGTGAGCAGGGAGGCAGCACTGACATGACAGGATGCTGCTGTTGAGTATCGTAAAAGTAACAGGGCAGGATCAGACAGGAAGACGTTTCCTTTGCACATAGTTAATATCTCGTACCATTGTGCGATCCGGACCTTTCATACAAGCTCAGTCCGAGCTTCCCAGACGTGTTCTGGAGCTGTCATCGACGCATCAGAAATTCTCATCATCTGGTCCCATCCATCCATTAACACGAGGACACACATTCATGATTAGCCTGCGGTCTCACTGCTGTATTGTTTCTCTCTGTTCTCACCTACTTCTTCCTGTCTGATATTAGGAGCAGTCTCCAACTCCCCATCACCGCTCACTCCTTGCAGATTCACCAAATTGATCATCTATCTCCGCCATAATAGGGAGTAATCTTGCTGCTGCTCCGGGCATGTACTAACGAGTCTAAGCACAAAAGACTTTCCGACAGACTAATAATCAGACATCATATGATGTAATAACCAATCATCTGTTCCTCATTCACTTGTCTCTTTTGACTGAAACGTCGCTACACATTTTGCTTAGGTAGAGTCACAAATTTTAGTTATGTGTATTTCTAAGCCTGATCATATGCTACACTAAACACTAAAATGTCCAGCATGGTTGTATAAATGTATTGAATATGATTAATGCATTAATTGCATGTCATGTAGCTTTCCCACAGCTCTAATCCCCAAAACTACAACAACACTGTTAAACACTGAGCAATCAGAAAATAATCAAACCATGTCAAAAGACTCCTATCCCCTGTGTTGTACGAGCAACCACCATGAAAGCACTCCTCAAATGAAATGAAAAGTTATGTCTGGAAAGCAGTGTTTTTCATCAAAAAGCTCCCCCTAGTGAGTAAAATATGAACTATTAGAATAAAAGATGATATAAACAAGTTAGATCTCCTCATGTCAGAAATTATGACCTGAAAACATCTGGACATAAAGCTCTACCTAGAGTCAAAAATATATACAATGGACCTTTCTCAAAATCTATCCAGTTCTTCCTCACACTAAGGTCTATTGGGTCATTCAATTCTTTACAACATTTGGGGGATATAAAAATGTAATAATTCTGATGTTGATACAAAATATGTTGCTGTACAGGCCTCATCAATTGTTGTATCGTTGCACACAGGACAGATATTTGCTTATGCATGTGTGTTCCTAATTATGATCTAGCACCGGGTTAAACTGTGCAGAGTGGAGTGTTTCTATTATGATTGACCTATTATTATCTTTCATGATGCTGGCAAAATGTTCTCTGAGCCTTGAAGAAAGTGATTCACGTCCATACCTGGTCAACCATAGAATTGATTCAACTTCCCAAGAACGGAGCAACTTTTTCAGTTGAAAAAGGAAAAAGAAGAGAGACTACTGAAGGTCTTTCTCCAGGTATTCAAACTTAAGTCTTGGAACAAGATGGAGTGAACTTATTGAACGGTGAACTCACAAAATAACGTCTCTCTTGCAGGCTCCAGATTGCGACTCAAATGGTCACCAATACGACTAACTTTTAAAGTTAACTCTAGCTAATGGCGTCAGCGCTCAGTCTCCTCGCTTTGACTGTCGCTAAAGTGACAATATTTTCAGCATTACGAGGAGAACATTGGTTCATCAAGAATCGTTAGACAATTCATTTGTAATGGAAATTAAGTTGAATTAATGCTATCAATCAATACAACCAATGTGTCGGTGATGGGATTAGATTGTTACATGAGCAAAATTTGTTTAAAAAGAACAAAGTTCATCATAGCATTATAATTAATAGACTTAGATATATATCTAATAGACTTAATTCTTCTCTCAAAGTACACCATATTGATGCATTTAACTTTTAAGGTACAAAATGTTCTTGCAGTACAAAAAATGTGACAACAAACAGTGTTTCCTGCTGAGCAAGGCTGAGCTTCATTTAGCTGTGGTTGGGAAAGGATTCTGTCCTATCCCCTGTGCAAGACTAACGGCAGCAGTCAACGGTACTGGAGGGCTGTGCTGACGTAGGCATACGGATCCAAAAGTTGTCACTTCCTACTGTGAGTCAGCCTGTCTAAGGATTTTGGAGATCCTAACTGTGAAGTTGGAAGGCACATATTTTGGCTCCTTCCTTCCTTGCATCCATGACAAAATCATCTGTATGATTATTTTACTCTTACTGTACTTGCAGCTGCTAGAAATCCGAGCCTCGTGTTCATGAAACAAGGTCCAGAATGGTCTCACTTATCTTACAAAGACTCACTGGGAGTAAGGAATGAAAAAAAATGAAATAGCAGCAAATTATTAAAATATGTATTAATCAAACATCTCTGCAAGACTGTTTTGAACAGAGATTTGGACTAATATCACCTGATCTCCATCTTTAAGTTCTCCCAGTTTTATTGACATCACCTTTGCATATAAACAAGCATATTTGGCTGCGGTTTCTAAGAGAGCACTCTTCCCTTTACCTGCCTGAAACAGATATTTTACCTTCCTACAGGCATATACACTAACTTCAAAAACAAGTGAAAAACTAATGACAGTAGTGGAAAAACATTAAAGGAAAGTAGGTCTTATTTATTTACTTCAAACTGAAAGAAATCTAAGAATATAATCTTATCAACAACACACTGGTTGAATTGATAGGAAAGGTTACATGACAAAAAAAATCACAGTCACAACCCATGATAACGGAAACTTAAGTCATTTCCCAACGGTTAAATGATAATAACAACAATAATTACCTTATTTAAGGTAATTATACACCTTATATAAACGGATCTCAAAATTACCAGAAAAGGAGGATATGATTGTTTGTTTGCAGATGCCTCCACATGATTACGCATCTGTAACTGTATCTGTCCTTTCAGCGGCTGTATGTTTGGGACGTTATTTCATCAGCGTTTTCGATGCTCATCCTAACTGCCAATTATATCTAATAATTTATAAACCTCTCCGTCGCTCCAGAACAATGACTCTGTCAAGCATGCGCAATGATGTGCAGCTGCCCGACATTAGGATAAAACATACCAGAATGTCATGAACTCTGATCTTTACAAATAGTTACCCCAAAATATAAAATTTTTGATTTCACCGGGATTCCGGATATATTAGGCTCGTTACAGATCTTCAGAGGAAGTTCTTCCGATTTTGGGAAATTAAGTTTAAGACCAGAAGCTGCTGAAAATGTATCAAATAATCTAATAGCAGTGTCGACTTGAGATCTATCCTGTAAATAAAAAGTTATATCGTCTGCAAGTTGGCTCAGAGAGATTACCTTCCCTGCAACAGGGATTCTCTTTATGCTACTGTCTTTAATCTGATTTTCCAGAATTTGCATGGGAAGTAAGAATAAAAAAGGGGAGATGGGATCCTGACGGATTCTCCCTTGCATTCTAAATCTCCTCGGAGTCCCATGTGGCAACTTAATTGAACTATTGCCACGAGCATATATGGTGCGTATAAATTTGGTGCGGAAAGTGTTCCCAAAATCCAAATAAGTCAAGAGCTTTAAACATAAACTAATACTCTATAGACTCGAATGCCTTGCAAAATCTAAAAAAAAAGAATGAAACTATCGTCTAGTATCAAATCTGAATAGTCTAACAGATCAAAGATAAGTCTTATGTTGTCAATTTTATATCTACCCGACATAAAGCCATTATAAGATTTGTCAATGATGTCATTTTGGTCTCTCTTCAATTTATTAGCTAGACACAAAACCAGAATTTTGTAATCATTACTTAATACAGATATGGGACGGCAATTATCCAGCAGTAAAACATCTTTCTGCGGCTTAGGGATAAGAGTTATTAAATCCTGGCACAGCGAAGGAGGGAGTTCTTCACGATTTATACTTTCAATGAAAACATTAAGCAGAAAAGGGGTGAGCTCCTCTGAAAACGTTTGATAAAATTCAGGAGTTAATCCATCTGTTCCTGGGGATTTGTTAAATTTAATTTTCTTAATGGCTTCTCTAACTTCAGCAAAACTAATGGGATGATCACATGTTTTCATCATCATCTCCAATTGTCTTTGTCTCACCTAAACAGTTATATAATTCTTTAAATTTAAATGTTGAGAAGTTAGATTCATAGTTTTCACAACATGTATTTGCATCACAATAATCATTAATTGTGCCATTTATAGAAAGTCTTCTTATGCCATTTCTGTTTTGTTTATGTTTCTCCACTTTAAAGAAATAACTTTTATTCTCTTCCTCCTCTTCAATCCATCTTGCCCCTGAAAGTATTAAGGCTCCTTTTGCTTTAGTGATGTATAATTGATCACGTTTCAGTTGCAGTGTTTCTAATTGGGCTCTTTGGATATCAGACATATTCTCCGGTGATTGAATTCTGTCAAACTCTGGCACACGTATGGGCCTACTGCATGACGCAGCAAACTCTTGAATGTGTTTTTGACTGTTGTTGTACCAGACAACCTGAGCTTTGCACTTAGATAAAACAACAATTAAGATATTATCTTTGACGATACATATCGCACACCATTACTTGGCAGCAGGAGAAATAGGCAAAGATAAGGATCTGAGCGACTTACAGAAGGTGTGTGATTGGGTGAGTGCATCTCCAGAAGGTGAAGGTGCCTCAAATTGGCACGTCAGCATCAGAGCTTGATCATGGAGCAACGGAAAAAGATGGCCTGGTCCAATTAAGCAAATTCTGTTACATCATGTGAAAGAACGGGTTCTTTCTATATTAAAGAACTCATGCCATTATGCATAATGAGGATGGAAAGCCTGGGTAGGTGGCGTGATGCTTTGGGTAGGGTTCTGTTGGGTTCTGCTATTCACCTGGATCTTATTTTAACATGTACCACCCACCTCAACACTGTTGCAGATCAAGTACATTCCCTCATGGCGATTCTCTTCCCGTACGGTCCTAAGGCTGTGTTCACGCTGCAGGAAGCATGTGGCCCAGGTCAGACTTTGATCACATCTGACTCTTTCATGGCCATGTGAATAGAAAAAAACACATGGAAACTGATATGTTCCGTTTTTGGCCTAAATCAGACATAGGTAGGACTTTTTGCATCGTGACCATCCATATGATGATTTAAAAAAAATCTCCTTCCACTATGAAATCCTTTCAGAAACACAATGTTAACAGCCTGCGGGGCATTATTTAGTTCCTCCACATTATACTCTTCCACTGTCCTTCATTCATTTAATGAGCGTTTGTTATCAAATAGTTTCTGTGAAGGATGCCTCATATCAAAACTATAATCTTTATCCAGTGAAGACATATGGAACCGAGATCTCGCACAAGCCTGGCAGTCTTCAGCTGACTGTTAGATAGCAGTGCATAAGTGGTACAGAAAATTGATGGTAAAATAAATGGAAGGCTTGAAAAGGTTACACTGCCACGTTTCCATCATCAAACTGCTGTAGTTAGGTTTAGGTGGAAATGAACAGATGATTGACTTACAACTACCAAAGGAGGTGAAACCAGAAGAGCCTGAAAGCAGCACCAGCAGTCGTTTTTTTCTTTAGCCGAAGCATATTATTACATGTTTAGTCATTCATCAATCAATCACTTGCATAAGCTTATTTGATATTTAGCTCATTTTATTCCAAATGGACCATTTTTAGAGGCCTTGCTTTTGGTGCAATGAATTAAGAATCGTATATTGTCAAAGGAAGAACATATCATTTAAGATGAAGCTGTTACAGACTGGAATACAACAAACTTGTGATAGACATTTACTCTCATTTCTGACCATTGACCAAAAATGAATTCAATATAGTAAGCAAGTAACGTATTTAATACTTACTTGATATAACTCTTGTGAAGCACCTGGACACATCATTGATGTTTATGTATTGAGCGTTTGGGCTCTTTCAACAATCATACACCCTCGGCCCAGGTGACCCAGCCTACCTGGGCCGAGGGTTGATCAAGTCCATCCTTGTGTCCTGGTAGCATTAACCAACCCTCGGCTCTCCTTTCCTGATCCAAAGCCACCTTGAGGCAACTTCCACTGCCTCAATGGCCAAGATAATGGCCTTTTCCTCCTGGCTCCATGATGCCTACAACTTCATAGTCTCTGCAGAGAGTGGCCCACAAACCCTTTGCATCCAAAAACAATAGGGTCATGCCCCTTGTTGCAGTTCTCAATCAGCTCAGCGTACTTCACTGTCTTCCATTCACTGGTCTCCTCAATAAAGTTCTTCCAGGTCAAGTCAATGCGAATGGTCTGTCTGGAGGACTTTGAGATGAGCACCATGTTGAGCCTGGGCATTGTGGTTGCAGCATTTCCGGGAAACTTCATCTCCCAGTCTTGGGCTGTTACTAGCAGGCCAGAGGTGGTGGTCCTCAGCTTTTCCCCCAGCATGGCTTCTTCATTGTGCGGAGGCGCTTACGATTGATAATCCCATTGCAGATTGCTAACACTAAGGCTTTGTCGATTTAATGGTGGCACCATCCCTTTTAACCTGCTGCTCCAGGGTTGCACCAGGGAGGCACAGAGGGCAAGCAGGTGACTCTGGCCACGCGCAGCAGAATAACTTGGGTAACCTGGATTAGGAGTTTAATTCGATGTTCAGGATCCCTGCTGCCGCATCTCAACTGTCCTGCTGGCTTGTACCTCTTCAATCGAGGCTCTCACCACAGGCCTGCAGCGGTCCTGACTTGCAATTTCGTCATCTGACCTAGGTATAGGTGCAAAATACTTATCAAACCATCTGCTGACTGGTACCATCTGGACGGCTGGCGATCAGAGCCTCGCAGTTTCATCTGGCAAAGCGAATGATTAGAAGTGTTTCAGCTAAAATAATGTCAACATATTCTCAAACTTTAAATGAGTAGGAAGCCCGGGTTGCAGCTGGACGCAGAATGTGAGCCACCTAGTGGTCCACTTTTTGTTGAACTGGTGCTGTGGGAAGGACTGGGAGCAACCTCCTGTCCTTCCCCCATACTTTGATGTACAGAGGTGTAACAGTTATTTTCACTATATATATATTTTACATTATGCAGCCAGTTTTTCTTCTTCATCCAATCCATCCAATTTGTGGTCTTAAAATACTCAACAAACACAAATATATTCATTATTTACGATAAGTAGAACATGAAACAACAGCTACCTCTAAAAGTTATGGCCGCAGATCATGGTCTGTAAATGTTTGAGCAATAGAAAAACAACTTAGGCAATTTATCTACAGACCTTGAGAAATAAATTACATGGAATATGTTTCTGTTCTACTGAATAAGGAGAATCTTTTGCCATACCACCGTGAAGATAACATTTTTGAGGACCACGAAATCCGGATCAAGAGGGTCTGTTAGTCTGTTGTGACTCTGGCAGCGTGCAATCACATTTTTTTATCCCATTTTTAATCTTTAGTGTAGACATTGAATGGATTAACTGCCAGATTTGTGTTCCATGAGATAAAACATGTCTTTTGCCCGAAAGAATCACAGCCTCACACACGAAAATAAACCAAATCATTTTAAATGTTTTAAACAGAAATCATTGGTTTACACAACTGTCTATCATGTGACTGACTGGGGGGACATTACCCCTTATGGACTGAAATAGTAAAAAAAAAAAAAAATAGAGGCTCTTGCTGGATCCCTAAACAAAACTGTGACGTGTATATACGATATGACTGTGTGGGTGGAGAGATGGTCTATATTTGCATCTGCCGTTTCCGTGTGTGTGCCGTCCACAGCCAGCTAAGAGGCAGAGCCGTTAGGTGTTTCTGTAGTGTCACAGTAAACCATCTGTGGCCTCTGATGATTTCTGGGTGTCATTATTAGACATGGTTGTCACAGCGACTTGCTTTCGGAGCTCCTTGCCATCTTTTGTCCGTCCGTCCGACTTTCGCCGCAGCCTATCAGTGTCTCTGATGCAGCTGTTCCCTGCTTTTGTTCAGCTCTCTGGTTAGTTCCTGATGTTATCGTCATGGTGATCTGGTTTTAAGAAGCCGGACAGTCTTGCGGCCGTAGTGCCAGTAGCTATAGCCTGATGCTGCCGTGGTCACTGCTGTCACATACCTGCAACATAATAGAACACATGACAAAAAATTAAATCAACTGAGATGTCAAAAAAGTGTTAACGTTATGTGAGGATTATATCATTATAAATAATTCAATAATTAATTGTATCATTTCTAAAATAAATAATTGGTAAACTTCCAATTATTTTAAATTAAATTAAATTTAATCTTTGCACTCCGTGTGTAAAATGTGTGCAGAATGCAATGCACAGTATTCGATGCAACAGTGGAATGTTAATAATTATAAAGCATTTCATTTTCTTAAGTGTCGTTAAGTGACAATGTACAGTCGCAGTCAAAACCATAATACAAAACGCTGTCCGAATTTCTTCCAGTTTTTTAGTGTATCTCAATTTAAACAGTGGCGGATCAAACAAAATAAGACATAAACCTAAAGTTGTCTGTTTTCGACACAGAATACAGCGTTTAAACAACCGACGAGTGCAACCACACGCCTCTTATAACTGGAGCTCCACCTCTGACATTGTTTTTTTTAAATTTTGGTCCATTCTTCTTTAATAATCTCCTTAATCTAGGGAGGGTTAATGAGCATGAATCGCTTTTTTTATATCCAGCCTCAGCATGTCAAAGGTCCAGACTTTGACAAAGTCACACCATAACTAAAATATTATTCCTTATAAGCCTTTGAGAGTAGGACTCCTTTCCATCAACTATGTGAAGTCTTTCTGACCATGAAACATCAAAACGTCCCAGCGGCACTATACTGCCAATTCTATGCTTGACTGTAGGTAAGGTTGGTTTTTTTTTGTGGAAGGCTGTGTTTGTTTTACATCAAAATACTGTATTTCAATCCCTGTGTTCCTCAACTCTTTTGGAATTTCTTCTGATTTTGGAACAGTGGGCTTCTGGTGAGGACTCTGAGACAACTTCATGCTTCAGATGACGGTTCTTTTAAGCGCTGATGTGATTGAACATGGCTGGTAGTAATCAGGCCTGGAGGCCTCTAGTCCAACTACAACCAGTTTGGTGTTCGTATGGGTTCTAATTCATCCATGTCAAAAGCAATCCTTGAAAGTTGATTCTACGGGGAAGACATTGTTTCACATCGGCCTAATTGGTATTGAATAAGCTTTTTGGGTTCAGTTAATGCAATTCTCATTTAGAATTTCATAGAAAAACAGGAGGGGCTCGAATCATTTTTATCGGCAGTATAGACAATTGTGCGTAGATTAGTTCAACAGTCTTCTGAATCTGTATAAAAACTGATGTGACTGTGACAGAATAAATGTTCGTCCTGAGTTACATCTCAACTCAAAATCGCTAGTCGTAGATTGAAACGAGTCAGAGAGCTTAACTTGATTACACTGCAAGAACAAACATCATCCATGGGCTTGACAGAGATAGAACCTTGTGCATTCGAAAAGCATTTGCTGAATAAACACTTTTGTTATAACCACTACATCAGAAATGAAATTATGACTACATAAGTCAAGTATGAGGTCTATGTCTGTATGCATATGTCATAGAGGGCAGGTGGTTTACCAGAGGCACTGCAGCAGTACATGGTCTGTGTACTGGAAGACTGGGGCAGCCAGCGAAGCTGCAACCAGAAAAAGCTGGATGGCTGTGTTAACCTAACAAAAAACAAACATGAAACAAACAATCAGAATATCATTTAAAAAAAAAAACTTTCATCGGCTTCTTTTGTGAAGTTTGGCTCATTATTTTAGGGAAAACATGTTCAGCATATGAGAGCAGTTGAACACAAAAAAAGACACCAAACTTTTTCTAGGTGAAAACAACCCGACTCCTGCCAGCTTCAATTTCCTTCGGGGATGTTTCACAGTCAAAATGTGTTAAATAAATTATGCATAATCTGCCAAGGAGTCACAGAGGAATATTTTGACTGTGAATCTTAAGTTTGTCCTGTGCACAAACCAAACAATGGAACCACTGGTAGTGCCCAAGCACAAGAGTATTCTTAGAGCCGTCCATATTTAGTGATTTGTGATATTTGCAGATTCTTTGTTTGTAGGAATAACTGAGAGAGTTATTTACAGAAGCAGAATGTCAAGTCTGTGGGTTTGGTTTCTATATTGACTGTGTATGAGATAGTACATAGGGAAGCAATATGTGTTAGCAATAATCAGTTTCCCATCACTGATACTGACGTTACAAAATGAGATTCAAGGACATTCAAGTACATTTCTTTTTTCATTTTAAGGACATGGCAGGAAAAGTCCTCGATGTGATCAAATGCGATCAATGTCTGTCTTCACGTACTCACTTCACTTTACAAATGTCCTCACACTTTACAATTTCTCCATTTCTTATGGAGACATTGCACATTACGTTTATTAATCGACTATCAAAATAGTCCTTAGTTGCAGCTCTAATCTACAAACAAACTTGCATAGAACACACCATTACCCAACCGCTGACCATATGTGCAAAACTTTGATCAAAGTGGCAGGTAGTTCATTCATTTAAGGATTCTTTTTACATGTCATCCATCCATTTTCTGTAGACGTTTATTCTGTTCAGGATCACGGTGGGCAGGAGCCAATCCTTGCTGACATAATGCATCACAGAGCCAACATAGACACAGTCTCCATTCACACTCACACCTATGGGTGAATCAGGGTCACTAGGTGGGTTTAAATGGGACCCTTTTCTCCTTTCCGAATTAAACCTTCCCGAATTGCAATATCAGTCCCCTGTTTACATGACTTGTGATCTTTCCCGACCCGGTGTTTATATGCATCGACTCACGTAATCGGAGACGCTTTCACACATGCGCTGACGAGCCACACTCCCGTTCATAAGGTGGCGATAATGCTTTGGTGAGTTGGGTGCCGACGGCAAACAAGCGCCCAGAAGAAGAATAAGACAAAGAGGGCATGCGTGGAAGTGGCTTTTCGTCCATCTAACTGTCCAAACATGTTAAAATATTTCAAAGTTGCAATGAATAAAACACTCTCCGATGAAGACCGGTACTGTTTTGAACTCTGCGTATTTAAAATGCTTTGCGGTGCTGAAAAAAAATGCGGAGCATTACGTCTCGACGCTGGGCATGCGCAGATACAACTCAAACAGAAGACTTTCTGAAACCGCGTTTACATGCAGTGACTGGCAATCGGAAACGCGCCCCGAAAGGATTTAGACTACCTCCTTGCAAGGGAAGGAAATCTAATTCGGAAAGGTTCTTTCCGTTCGGAGAGGGGTGTTTACATGCAGCATTTTCACTCCGATTAGATGTCTTTTTCCGAATCTAATCGGAATTAGGCTGTCCATGTAAACCCCCCTACTAATACAACTAGACTGCATGTTTTAGACTGTGGCAGGAAGCCGGAGTACCCCGAGAGAACCCATGCAAACATGGGGAGAACATGCACACAGAAAGGTCCAAAAGACAAAGGTGGAATTGAACTTGTAAACTTCTTGCAGTGAGACAACTGAGCTACCCACTGTGCTGTCTATTGTTATGTAACAAATTTAAGCCTCTGTTGTTTTAGAAATTATAATGAAAGCAATTCAACAAGCTCTGAATTAACATGGCTTACTTTTCAAAAGTAGTCTTTTGACCCATTAACATACACTCTTTGTTGAAATGACATTAACATCTAAGAGCTAAATAAACAGGTGTAGAGATTCTATGATGTCAGGTTATCATTCTCTGCAATTTTTAGCTGTTATTGAGAGGTTTAAAAAAAACAAAACAACAACAGCAAAACCACAAAAAAATCAAAAAATGTTTAAAGGTACAGTGCATTTTTAAGGGTGGCTGGTTGTTTTGTGTTTTTGTTTGTGTCACCTTGCTGAAGAGTGTGGGCTTGAGTTGCGCCGTGGTATAGCAGGGGTTAAAAAACTTACTAAGGGTCACCTGGAGGAACAAGAAAGATATGTTGAGTACGTGCCTTCAGAATACAACAATATTACTTGGTACTTCTGAGTGATCTAGCTCCAAAAATGTTTCACTCTGAGTATACAAGATAAAAAAAAAAAAAAACATGTTTAGAGTCACATGTGTCTCACCGGTGGAGGTACAGTCTTGTATCTGACCCAGAAGACAGCAGCTATCAAACCAATGTCTCTGAATACCACCAAAGCCATCAGTGGAGCTAAAAAAGGAGAAAACATAGAAAACAACCTTGTGATACTATAATAAAAGGATACAGCTATCCCATGAAATTAGTCCATTACCTGGTATAAGTTCGGCATAGGTGAGGCTGACATATAAAACACTGATAAGAATTTTATCAGCCAGTGGGTCAAGAGCGCTGCCCAACGCGGACTTCTGTGAGGGCCAGGTTCTGGCAATGTAACCATCCAACTGAGTGAGAGAGAGAAAAGGTAGAAAGAGACGAAGACTTTGTGCTAAATATAGGTTACGATATACAGTATCCTTGACAGTTTTTAAAATATATCAGTAGAATGAGGTGCAAAAAAGGTTTTCATTGTCTTTCATTCAAATTATTAAAAAAACATAACCTTTAACTCAAGTAACATAATAAATAGAAACATTACGTTGTCATAATGCAATGTCTTTTAATTATGTTATTTGAGTTAAAGGTTAGATTCTTGTGAATAATATGAATTAAAGATCATGGGTATAGACAATCACATTTTTGGCAAAAACAAAACTTAACTAAAAAACTAAAATAAAACTAAAAAAACCCTGAAAAATACAACAGAATAATAATAACTTGTGTAATTAATCAGAATATGAAAATGACCTACATTGAATGCTATCGTCTGTCTTATGCACATTGGATAAAATGAGTTAAGTATCACTTTCTGAATTACCAAGTCAGTAGCTCCGGCCAGCATAAACAGAGCAAGACTGAGGTGAAATTGCTGCTGGATGATCAGATGACCCAGGAATGGAGACAAAACAATCCGACACACACACAAAAAGTTGGGGACTGTCCATGGGTTCTCATACTGCAGGACAACATAGATCAAAAGAGGGTTAATGAGTCAAACATGAAACCGTGCTTGCATAACAAAATAGTTAAAAGAGCCTCATAGTATTCAAGCTACATGTCTCAGCTCACATGTTGTATCAATCTGTGAAATTCACTCCCATTAATAAGCATTGTCACATAGAAACATACAACGATGGGAAACCTGTTCTCTGCAATAGGCCCATCCCGAGGCGCAGTGGCCTCTATGGTGACTGGGACTTCAGTATCTTGCTCACGGACACCTCGAAATGTAGCTTGCAGGGGCCAGGGATTCAACCAAGAACCTTCTGATAAGTGAATGACTACTCTAGCCCACCAACCCATATGGATGCAATGTATGTTTTCTTTTATCTTAGCCACAAATAGTGATTACTGATGCCGTCTGGCTGAGCAGCACCATAAATAATTACAAACAAACAAATATCATAGCTATAAAAGTATGGTCAATGCCGACATTGATATTTGACAAAATCTGATATAAAAAACAAACATACACAGTCATGAATGATAAGAGTTATTATAAAGATATCAATAGCAATTTCACTTAACAGGAACAAAATTGATAGCACACTGTCTAGTGTGGACATTCCATCTCAAGGTAATGGATAGATATATTACCTGTAACCTATGTTTTTGTAATGAAAAACATGTTTTTCATGATTTTTTATTAATTTTGTTTCGTTATCCTCCGCTTATCCGGGTCCGGGTCTCGGGGGCAGCAGTCTCTGCAGGGAAACCCAGACTTTCCTCTCTCCGGCCACATCCACCAACTTCTCTGGGAGGACTCCGAGGCGTTCCCAAGCCAGCCGAGAGAAGTAACCTCTCCAGCGTGTCCTGGGTCTGCCCCGCGGTCTCCTCCCAGATGGATATGCCTGAAACACCTCCCCGGGGAGGATTCAGGGGGACATCCTAACCAGATACCCGAACCACCTCAACTGACTCCTCTCGATGCGGAGGAGCAGCGGCTCTACTTTGAGCCTCCCCCGGATATTTGAGCTCCTCACCCCATCTCTAAGGCTGAGCCCAGCCACTTATATCCGCGATCTCATTCTTTCGGTCATGACCCACAGTTCATGACCATAGGTGAGGGTCGGAACGTAGATGGATCGAGAGCTAAGCCTTTCGGCTCAGCTCTCTCTTAACCACAACGGATGGATATAGCGTCCGCATCCCTGCAGACGTCGCACCCATTTGTCTGTCCATCTCCTGCTCCCATTTCCCCTCAATATTCTGTCTAAAGCCCAGGTCTGACAGAATATTATAACCATATTGACCTTGTGACCTTTAAGACTTTATTAAGAAGGGCAATCTCTCCGATCCGCCGTTTTTTTCCTTTTAGTTTAGTTTAAAACCTTTTGGTGATGATGCTTTCAGCCACTTTGATCCGAGTTGAGACTTGACAAAATGCTGTATAAAGTTTAACTTATAACTTTATTATTATGAGTTAAAACCTTTTGCTTATAACAGTTTTTTCTTCAAATTGGCGTATATTTAGGGAACTCAACTTGTTCTTATAACCTACTGTAAGGAATTTCCGGTACTTCATGGACACACAAACAGCGACTAGTGCATTCCCACTAGCTGCTGCTTCGTTTACGTACACTGGTACAGCACGGAATTCTCTATACTAACCAGCTCTTTGAACTTGAATAGACCATGTCCCGGTACTGGACTGACTTCATTCCCCTCTACCACAGCTCCTCTGTGGTGCTCCTCTGTGGTGTCCGAGGGCTCCTTGGTCTTTCCGCTACAAAGCCCACGAACTTTGGGGGCCAACAGAGACTGGGAACTGGCCTTGGACAACTTGTCAAGCCCCCGGTATGCGTATGTCCTTGTCCCATTCGCGTGCAAATGTGTTGCTTTTCCCTGATTGAGGATCCCAGTCCAACATGAGACACGGCTGTCCGTCCGGTAGAGACTGCGAAGCAACAAACCTCTTATCGGTGACCGCTGTGCCCACACGCACTCGGTGACAGGTGTGTGTCTCTGCCGCCATGACGCTGTCCCGCGGCAACACAAACCCGTACTGTGCTGGCAGGCCACTAAGCTGCGGACGCTTGCTGTGTGGCGGCACAGCGGCGTGGTCATCCTCCGAAAACACATCATCTTCGTATTCACGAACCTCAGTCACCGACTTGATAGTGCCGTGCTGCCCCTTCCCGTTTTCATGGTGAATTTTCAGACCCGGTAATGGTCAGACCCGACAGTATCTCAGCTAGAGCCAGCAAGCTGCCATGTTGCCGTAAAACGATACAGCGGAATGTCGCAAAGTCGTCACCGGGGTTTTCTTCTTCGCGGATTATATTTTGAAACCCAACGTTATTGTTTTTTATTTCCAAATTCGGGTTAAAATCTCAAATCTAGATAAATGATAAAAAAGCACAGAAAATATTTAATTTTTTAGAAATCTTCCTTTGATCCATAAATAACGCTTTATTTGTTAAGCAATCCTTGCAAACTTGAATACATTTTTTCTTTGATTGTATTGATTTATATCTTTATTATTTATATTCTTTTTTGTTTACTATTCTTTTGTGGTTTTATTTGACCGTACATTATGATTGTATTTGATTATTATTTACGTTTTTGACGCCATAGGAATATATTGTTCTTTACGTTCCTTCTCATTTTATGGACTGGTATACCAGAATTTATATTGACTGCCTCGTTAATTTATTTTTGTAAATTTTTGCCACTGCAGCTTAAAATAAAAATATGAAATATTGTATATTTAGAAATAAAACACAGAAAATACCACTGTTGCTTTCATAATAATAGTGCCTTGGACCCAGCCGATATCACACCACCGGTAAATATGTTTTGATTTTTGGCTTTTTGTTTTTCTAAATTATTCTCACCAAATAGAGCAACTTGTACACAAGTTGAGACCCAACACACAATGGGCACGCAAGTATTTTGAATTTGTTTCATTATGAAATAAACTTATTTATTATTTTCAATAACATATATTGGAAATTATAAATCATTGTCAATATTCAATATATTCAGAACATGTTAAGTTATAATATAATGGAGGGGCGGAAATTGTAAAAAAAAAAAAAAAAGGCACCAAAAACAATGGTTTATATAAAATATTAATTATAAAAAACAAATGAGTTGTTTATTTAGTTTACTGTGGTAACTTCAGTAGAAATTAATTTAATTTTTTAATCACTTCCACACATTTTTGAAATAATAGAAAAAACATCCAAATACTGAATTTTAAAGTGGAAAACAATAACTGAATGGTATATGTTAAATCGTTTCATTATGGTATTCATACCGTTCAAAAACTGTAGGTGACACAGAGCACTTGCGAAAATGTAGAGATGAAAATAAGAATGCGCACTTTTAAATCAGTATAATACACCAAAACCAACATTGAACATTTATACCTTACCAAATGAAAAAACAAAAACTAATATATGAGTGAATAATTTTGTTCAGTGCTCGAGTTCAAAGGCAGTTTAAAGGAAACCTCAGCACATGCGCATGGCAAAATTGAATTAGCAGTGTGGTAGCCTTGCTGCAAACACACAAGTTCCAAGTTAAGTTATTGAATACCATTTATTTATACATACATATATATACATGCCATATATCTTCTCAAATATATAACATATTAACAGCATTCAAAGACTTTCCAGAACAAAGTCACATATGTGAAAAAAGTATAAAACAGCTTTGAACAAAGGGATAGTATAACCACCTTTATCAAATATTCATCATGTGATTTATTCAGAACAGTTAGAAATGTAAATTCATTTGGAAGAAAGTGTCCTAAATTGATAAATCTAGTTTGAATAAAATGAATTATGTGATGTATTCCAACCAGAAAAAAAAAATCCAACAACTGCGGAAATTTTCACCATGTACTATAAGAATGACACCAAGCCATGTGCATTAATAAACCATCTGTTAAACTAAACCCAAAGGTGTTAACATTCTGAATTATAATGAATTCATGAACATAGTATCTGTGACAAACCATTTTCATCAAACAACTCAGGCACTACATTACATTTGCTGAAGTCTGGAGACTAAATTACAAGTAGGCTCATTCATACCATATTTAATTACCAGCTCTTTGTGAGTAAATGGTGGCAATTCTGACAATTTCAGCAGAAATGGCACAGTTTAGTTTCCTGTTTTTAGAGAAATGACAGAGAGTTGTTCTTTTTGAGTATTTACCCATTAAATAATCTGTTCAGTCTGTTAGTTGCTGTGGTTGTTCCTTTCTCCAAATGTTTACACAGTGTTCTGCTGGCTAGTGATTTGGTGAATGTGTCACAAATATTCTGAAAGGTAAGACATTGTTGAATTCTCCCAAACACAAACATTGTAAGTGAGGTCTGCTGGATGTGGCAGGTGCATATTCAGAGTCTTCAGCTGCCAGTCATCAGACTGTCTGTAGCTGGTACAGTTTGGGTCCTTTCTTCAGCAGGAAACCCTGCTCATTCAGAGAACTCACCAGACCTTCAAAATCCATCACCTGGAATGAATCAACCATGAATCAATAAATCATCCAGTATGTATAGTCTGGTAGTGTTTTTAGTATGGGATCGGGCTTTAGTGAATGCGTTTGGGAAGATGTTTTCAGAGATTCAACATTTTATAATGCATCTCTAAATGTTATTTATTCTTTTTTCCCCTTCATGCCCTCAGTTCACCTCCTTCAGAAACTAAGTTTATGATTAATGAAAATACAAATACTTTTTTTAAGGTGGAGCTGATAACGTTGAACAACGGTGTCTTAACTCAATTAATATCTCTTTCACCGTTATAACATTATAATTTCATTTTTAGTAAGTTGAAAACTCTATTTTACACATTTCCTGATGACCTAAGGCAACAATTTCTCACATACAATGTTCTTAACTTCCATGTTTTTAAACCCACCCTCCTCTACTTCACTGTTTTATATATTGTATGTGTATTTTAGTGCATTGAAATTGTAATGCTTTCACCTTGATGTTCAGTCTGTTTGCCACAGATCGAAGCATTTGTAGGTCAAACTGCCTCTGATTGGTCTTCTGCGCGTGCATGTGCAGTGCGTTGACCAGTCGTTTTCCAACGCTACGCTGACTCATGCCTGATCCAAGCTGAGAGCGTTCAAAGTCCAGATTGCCCAGACCATCTGAGTATGTATCAGCCAGACTGCAAATCAAAATCACACGCACACTTAAAGGGAAAGACTCAGGGCAGTACAATCAATGCCAGAATTGCACAACTAAGATATCATATTGATTTTTGGAGGACTGGGTGGATCTGAACATGCCACTTAGGAGTGCTACATTCTGCATTTCTTAGCGTTCGGCATGTACAGTCGGCTCGTATAAAACTCTTTTTGAGATGACATCTGAGTAAAAACCCCACAAATACCACATTGATTAGTCAAGAAAAATAACTCCTGAAATGGAAGGATTTGCAGCAGTTCTCTCAAAATATGATAACTGAATATCTTAACATGTCAGAGCAATAGTCAGATACACCGATAACAAAGTCATTCGTTAGTTGTGTTAAAAGTGTGCGAGTCACACAGAGGCTTGAAGGGCCACCTGTGTTTCATGATCTCCACTACATCCTCAGCATCACTCTTGGTAGCCTTTTCTCTGAGCTCCAATCTGGCTCTTGCCTGCACAAAAACATACAGTGAAGCTGTTGAGTACTGGAACATCAGAGGTTTGTAAAATATATCCAGTTGACTGTAGCCTGAAACTCCAGCAGAACATTATGTTGTCTAGTTTACATGCTGCTGACAAGTGAAAACAGAAACACAAAGAAACCTACCTCAGTTAGTCTAATCAAAGACTCGAGTTGTCGTGTGGTGATGGGTGTGGAATCGGCAGAGTGCGCCTGAGATCTCAGTGACAGGTAGAACTCTTGAATTGTCTGTGCTGCTTCAGGAGAGAGGGTGGGATGGACATACTGGCGAGCGTAGCTGATATACTTTCTCAGCAAACATGCCGGAATTGCGTCTACAGTTTCACCTTCAGGGACCTTGACACGGATATACATAAATGCAAATTATTTTTGATTGACAGATATTATTTCACTCATTATGGAGGTGACAGGTGTTGGTCCATTGTTTTGATCTTTTTTTTTTTTTTTTTACCTGTAAACGTTCAGAGAGTGGCAAATCTGAGTGATCTAGAAGGATAGAGGTCTCTAAGGCACTGTTAGTCCTGGTAACTATGGCGCTGCTGGTTCTGCCTTTTCCTGCCCTGCTTGCCATGACGTGTTCAGATAGACGCCGGTCATGTGACTCATCTGGGATGTCCAGGAGGAGAAAGACCACATCGAATCGAGAGAGGAGAGCGGAGCCCATTCTGAAAACAAGAATGCAACTCTGGATATAATCCAATCACGTTGACATTTACACAAATAACCTGAAATATCTTACACAAGTGTTTTTTTTGTTTTTTTTTAAATACGTACTTCAGATTTTCCGAGACACTCTTGCCTCTGTTGTAATGTCCCCCAATGGGGTTTGCAGCAGCTATGACGGACGTTCTGGCAGGCAGAGAGGAAACTATTCCAGCTTTAGCCAGACTAACAGACTGCTGCTCCATGGCTTCTAGCAGAGCCTGCTGCTGGTTGCCCAACTTGTCAAATTCATCAATGCAGCACAGGCCTAAAAAGAATAAAATGGACGATGAGGACAAGAAGACAGCGAGGTAAGGAGGACAAAAAGAAGAAATAAACAGGTGAGGGAGATTGGGAAGAGGACAAATCCTGTTTCATATGCAGCTTCAAAGGCTTTGCTGCCCCCACAGGCACAGAGCAGGAAGCAAATATAACCAAATCTGTTAATTTCCAGTGATTCATAAACTCCTCTGGTAGGATATTACTCAAGCAGGTATCTTAAATTAGACATCAAAAAACATTTGCAACAACCTGCACACAATATTTGGACAGATGTGACTTCAAACATATACTTATGACTGATGTGAGGAAGGCCTGCATACCAAATCTATATACATTATACATGACAGGTGCAAACACATTTTAAGTTTCTACTTTTTTCCTACCTTGGTCAGCCAGCACCAAGGCTCCGGCCTCCAGCGCATAATCCCCTGTTCCCGCGTCTCGGGATAAACTCACAGTTAGTCCTCAAGAAATCAATGAATACATCAGTTTATTATGCTTTAATTGGCACCTGCTCAGAGTAACATAACTGAAGGAGGGAAGTATAACTTACCTGTGGTGCTTGTGCTATTGCCGCACACATAGATTCCTCTGGGAGCCACATTACACACAGCCTAAACACAGAGTACATGTGAATATAGAAAAGCATGAAGTTTGTAATAAAACTGTTCTTGACCAACATACTACTGTTTTAACAAGAGTGACATGAAGATGACCTATCCCCCCCGACATCCTTTCTAAAATTGTACAACAAATTGCATCACTATGTGACACATCCTCCACAGCATATTATGAGCCTAGAGTAGTATCAAATGTCCAAGATTGATTCCATTGACAAGATGAACAAACTTCAGTGTTACCTTAAAATAATCTCAAACATAAAATTAACACAAAAAATAAAATCTGGATATAAATGTGAATGTAACATGGTACAATTACTGATTATAGATGTTACATGTAAAGTTTGGAGAATCCAGTATGTATAGTTTTCAAGTTTCAAGAATAAGAACGGACACCTTTATCAACGAATGACTACGACTTAATGTCAATGTGATTATAAACAAGTAATAGAACCTCAGATAAAGAGTAGAAAAGTTACACAGCCGTAATTACTAGTCGGTAGCTGCTACTATTTCTCCATTCAAAGTGTTTTCTTTGTTACCTGTAACATCTGACTCTTTCCCAGTCCAGGGTCTCCCACCACCAGGATGTGTGGGTCTCCTCTAACAGGGACGCTGTTCTTGCCTGTGTGTTTCTGTCTGCCTCCAAACAATGCCAAGGCCAGAGCAGCTTTCACCAGCTAGGGACACACAAGTATACACATGTTGAACTGAACGTCTATGACTTCTTGACAAATCAAGATGACGCCCTCTTTAGCAGGTGTGAAAATCTTTGCTACATTCTGAAGAAAATGCAGCTGGGGGTCTTAATCTTGTTATGTAACTCACCAGGTGGCCATAGATGACGGGACACAAAGAGCTGAAACGGGAGGGAAGATCAGTGTTATATACCAAACAAGTTAACAGTACCATATTACAATGCTACTTAACTGGAACAACAATCTACACCTAAAGCAAGAGGCCTTTTTAAATTTAACGGAGAGAAAAACTGAGAAATAGTTAGAAACAATCCAATATTCAAGATCCTTATTGCTAGGTGCGGGCAATAAATATAAAGTTTGACCTAAATTTGTTTCAGAGGCTATTTTGTAATCTAAAACAACTCATGTGGCCAGTTGGCCAAACTTTCATCAGTCCTTTTTTTTCAGCTCCAGATGCCTGAAATCAGCTGGGTGACTCAAAGACAAATACATTTTATAAAAAAAACAACAAAGGCCACATTCACGTTAAAAGCCCCCTTGCTTAATTACAATTTTATTAGATCAGATTTGTTTATTTCGCTTGTTCACATTGATAATTAAAGTGACCTGTATTAAGTTCTAATGAGAACGTGTATGTCCACTTAAATGGCTCACATGTTCAATTCAATGTCATACATTTACAGGCAAATAACAACAAATGTTATCTCAAGGCACTTTCCAGAAGGAGCAGGTCTAGACTAGACAGTACTCTTTATTCTAGAATGACCTCAGAGAAAAACTGCCTTTTAAAAAGCAGAAGATTTGAGCAGATCCCACGAGAGTGGGCTGTCATCTGAGAGAGGTCGAGTGGGAGAGGGGAGAGAGTGTGAAAGTGCACGTTGAAACATTTTTGCTAGAGCCATCAGCGTCATCAACAACCAAAAATAACATACGTGTGAAACGACTAGTGGTATTCAAACAGAAATGGACCCAGTAGAAGTGACTGATGGATGAGTTTTTGCTCTGGAGGATGACATGTACTTTATCAGAATTTCATGAGCAGATTGTAAAGAGCAGCTACAATCGAAGAAAATCGTATTTGTGTGACATAAAAGCAAAAAGATCATCAAATTGTTCACCATGTTGTTCTGAATGCAGCCTAGAACAACAATACGATTATTATGTATTACTACTAGTAATAGTACTATGGCCTACATGCAGTAGTTCAAACCATGCGTGTTTGCGTTGTATATCTTACTGTACTATAAGTCTCAGCAGGTTTGGCTGTGACTGGATCTCCTGGATGGCGTACAGCTCCTTCAGACTGAACTCTTCTCCTCCAGCACAATCTTCATGTGACCCGCTTGAGCCCTGAGCGGACTTGGACTGCTGACCTACTCAGAACAAAGAACAACTTGTGGCTGTCATACATTACAAATATGCAGTAAATCCACCCCTTATCACTTTAGACACATTTTATAGGAACATTGTTGGGTACCTTTATTGTTACTGACTGAAGTGGCTTCGAGGTAGAGGAGGAACATGCACTGATCCTTATTTCCCCGGGAACTGCCTGCATACAAGTAAGAGAAAAGTGGGAGTTTTTTGATGTTTTTTTTGTGGCCACTATGGTTACCATATATGCATTGTCTTCGTACCATCGTTGGTAACTCTCACTATCCCCGTTACAGTAACAGCATCTCCGGGGACACAGCTGTCACAGAGGTCGGAAGTCAGGTGACATTCCACCGTGCGTGGGATTCGTCCAGTTTCCCTCTGCTCCCCGCCTATCAACTCCTGCACCCTGAAGAGGCAAAAAACTCATTTGAAATGAAGTTTTTAAATGGTGACACAGGATATTCACAGTGTTTTTGTTTTTAGAGATTGTAACTATTGTCAGCAAACAAACAAACTCTTTGGGTGTAAGTTCTGGCAGTCATCCTTTTTGTAAAACAGGTCAAAACAGTCGGTGATTAAATTCTTGAATAAAAACATTTAAAAACATTTAATCTGTTTAATCTAACAGCTGTCCTGCACAAGAGCATCATACATGTATATTTTGACAGTACTGTCCTACAGATTCACTTTATTGTAATACAATTAATTCATTCTTTGTTCTCTAACATTTTACCACAGGTCTCCATTTCCTTGTTTTGTGTTCTTGTCCTACCTGTATGCATACACCGTATCATTTTAGACACATTTAATAAGAACATCCCTGGGTACGTTTACATTCTAATTAAGTATGATGAGAAAGTGTTATTAGTTCCAATTATGTGCTTGGCATTTAAAGTAGGGATTGCATAATTGCATGGTGGTATGTTGATGCCTGCAACTTGTCAATGTCATGTCATGCCTTTTATCTTATCATTTTGTGTGTGTCTTAATTTTTTTTCAAATATTCATGTCACTGACATTGAGCCAAATAGTACCATAGCTTAAAACACAACTGGAGCCAATATACTACATTCTTTATAACATTTGACTAACAACTAAAACATGTTATACACAGACACTGGACACACTCACTTGATGATCTGCCAGTCTACAGTTTGGGTAAGTGGAGAAGTGCGACAGGGGGTGAAAGAGCGACTGCGGCACTCAGGCTGGACACACTAAGCGACAGAGACATAATGTATAACAATAAAATTCTTTATTCTTTGCTACAAGAAATACTGCCCAAAGTGCTTGACATCAAAAACATAATATTTACAAAGTGCTGAAAATATGTTATGTACATTGAATTCGCAAAGTTAATCTTTGACTCTAAGTAATTATGTCAAAGTTGGTTGTGTGTTCGTTTTTGTTTACTAAGAATGAAGAAGAGAACAGAAAAGTCTTGAAGGAAATGAGTGAGTTGGAACCGTGCTTGCACGTACCTTGGTAGGTGCAGCATATTTCCCATGCTGCAGTGATAGAGACTGCATGTGTGAGCAGTTGAGGCACCTGAAGGCCATCCTGGTGCACTGAGGTCTAATATTACTCACTCTGATCACCGTTCCCCTCACACATACAAGCCGTCCAAACACACTGGCACGCAAGGTCCGCAAGGGAGTCAAAGGTTCATAGTTATACAGCCTGTGGAAGAATCAAACGAGTAATGACGTCATCATTCATGATCAGCAAGTGTAAAGGTGTCAAAACAACTAATTGAGCTTCACTGTGCGAATTACCTGGCACTAATGTGAGGGATGTTGATGATCGGTGCTGCAACAGGAAGCTCCTCTCCTTGGAGCTCAGCAGCCTGTTTCTCCAAATCAACAGTCAACACCTGAAACACACACACAAACACACACACACACGCACATCACTCTGGTATTCATCTTCACGGACCTCACAGTTTAAAGCTTAAGATCTATAGTTTGCTGATCTCGAGCAAAGGGCTAATAGTGACGGATAATTCATTTCAGCATTTTTTTTAAGATAAAAAACTCACTTATTAAAATGTTAACTATATTATTATCGGATTTACTACAGAACATCAACTTTTTTTTTATTATTTCTGGAAGGCTGTATGGTGCAAATGACAACTTCATGCATATTGCGTGTTTTGGTGTGTATGTCTACCTGGTGAATAGCCACTCCCAAACAGTTGAGTATCACCTCTGGCTGTTCCTTCAGCTCTGTGGTCAGATCAGGAATTGCTTTATGTACAACATGGTCTCCAGTCAAGTCTGCATAATCCACAAGTACACTACCCTGACGCTCAATCTCATCCTGCAAACAAACGTACAAGAATTGTTTTTTTATTTTATTTTGTAACTTTGTTTGTTATTGAAAGTCAAAATAAATAACACATAAAAATACAATAAAAAAATCTCCCTGAGATATTTTACGCATTGCTTTATCCATTTATCACAAGTTTCGGGGAAGGGCTCCTCAGAACCAATCACTTTTGATAAGAAAATGCAATGAGAAAGAAAAGAAACGAGACAATGATGAGAAAAAAAGGAAAACAGAAAAAGAGGAAGAAAGAAAAAAAAGACAATAGTATAGAGGGAGCAACCATTTTCTTTACCAAATTTGTGTGTGTAATTAGTCATTTGTGGATATAATGTCAGGCCTATGAGGTGTTAGGTATTTTTCCCAGAGAGAAGATAGATGTGTATTCTCATGTTTGACAGACCTGTAAAGATACATGTCATGATCCTTGTACTAATTTCTGACTTCTACTGGGAAAGTTTTAAATAGCTATTTGAGTCTATATGCTATATTAATTTTAATAGATTTAATCCTAGAACACACATTTAAAAATGGTCTAAGATTCCAGAATTGTTATTTTAAATGACCTTTAAAAATCAGAACTCCATTTTGAAGGATGTTCTTAAAAATCAAGTTATAAATCGATACAGGTTAAATAAGAAAAGATTACAGCAAATATTAGCGCATGAAACAAACAACACTGACCTTGTCATAAAGGTGAATCTTTGAAGCGAAATATTTTTCAAACACTTTGATCTTCTCCACACTAGGTGAACTCTCAATGAAGCCTACACAAAAAGTCATATTACGGCAGACAATAAATATCACAGACTGAAAGTGACATCATCAGGAACAAGGGGCCTCATTCACCAGCTGTTCTTACGAAGAAATATGTTCTTAGGCAATTTTTACGAAGAGTCAAACATTCACCAGTTTTTTTATTTTGGATTTGTTCTTGGGTAAGAACAGAATCTAAGAACACTCAAGAGCACCCTTACAAACATTTGAGTGATTTGATATTTGTGAAAAATAATTGACTATTTGTGTTTTCTTCAATTATACTGTTGTATAATAAAGGTTTTAATTACAATTATATTTTTCCATTATAACAATATTGCCAATATTCTATACAACAGATTTGCCGTTCAAGTTCGATAGCAAATAATTGATCATTTGTAATTAAAGGATTTAAAATTAATGCAATTAATGAACAAAACCTTTAATTCAAAAATAAAAAGGTTTCATTGTGTATCTTTCACTTTTTCTAATTAACATTAATTTCTTTCAGTGTGTCAGAGGTTGTGACCAGAGTTGATGCTGTCAGAGGAAGAGTCTGAGAACAGATGTGCAGTGGTGCTTCAGCACGTGTTTGTTTTCGTCTTTGTTTGTTTGTCCGTTGCTGCAGGAAGAGAATGGTTGAATCTGGTCCCCGAATTTGGTCCACGATACGCTGGGCCAGGATTAGGGTCCCTTTTTGGTCTCTGTGCACCCCCCTCCAAATACTGTGTTCACTGTAATAACATCCCATTTTCTTGTGATATTGTATATCCCAAAAAATTTCCCCAACCCTACGTTGTATGAGCAATCTCCCTGATTGAGCTCCTCAAATTAAAGGTAAAGTTATGGCAACGGTATTTTTAGTAAAATATCTCCTCCAAGTGAATAAAATATGAACTTTTAGATTAAAATATGGCTAAAACATGACACAAACAAGACAGGTATTCTTGAGTCGTTGCAGTCATTTGGACCCACAGTTAGGATGTTATGTCTGAAAAACATTGTTTTCCCAAAAAAGCTCCCCTAAAATATGAACTATTAAAGTAAAACACTGATGTTGTGTGATGTATTCTAGAGCGATCTCTCGAGGCGATTCATATGCACCAAATTTGGACTAAATCGAACCAATGGTTAAGAATTTATTGGCCAAAAACTTTTGGAGATAAAGCTCCCCCTAGTGTGACAAATATACACCTGACCTTTGCCAAAAACCTCCTGTTTTTCCTCCAATTAATGGTTATAAAATTTGAAAATTTGAAGATTCCACAATATCCCCAACTTTTCAGCGATATAAGACAGTCATTTTGCTGTCAACCTCCTGAAGCAATATATTAACTTCAGAAAAGTCTTAATCTTTTTTTTTATGGTTTTGAGTCCGGTGCCCCGCTGTCTTTACACTTTCTCATTGGCATTTTCTTCCAGCTCACATGCAGAACGGGATTCACCATGTTAATAACGGAGGTGGGAACATTTTGGAGTTTTCAGAAGGTTTCATGAATCTGACGTAGAACAAATTTATGAAAGCACGTAAGAAGATATTGGTTTATGAGGCCCATTGCTTGTGTCTACATTATGCATTCTCATGTGACTGAGCTTAAAAACACTTGCTTGCCTTCAGTGAAGTAGAGGGTCCATCCTTTGTATGGACACAACACATCTAGAGTCAACTGACAAAGGACTGAGGAGGCAAACAGAGCGTCAGGATTACACATTTTGACAGTTGCTGCAATTAACGTGCCATTAAAACGTTTAAGAGACAAATATTTTCAATTATGTTAACTAGTAATTTGGCTTTAGCGCACGCTAATTGTTTTACTCCCACGTTATTTTGCTATGTAGCAAACAACAGCTGCCAATAAAAAGAAATTCTAACATTTTTAGCCTATTTATAAAAATAAAAAAAATGTATTGATTTGATACATTTATCTGTAAAATGACACTCACCTCTTTGGTAGTTTCCTGAACTTCCTCCCTCAACACCACCACCTCCACTTGTTGATGCTCCTCCTCTGCATGGTTTACCCCTCCCGCCTCCTCCTCTCCATCCTGCACCCCCTCCTCCACCTCTCCATCCTCCTCCACCTCTCCATCCTCCTCCACCTCTCCATCCTCCTCCTCCACCCCCTCCTCCTCTCCATCCTCCACCACCGCCACCACCACCACCTGCTCCTCCTCTCCACCCTCCTCTGCTGCCTCTCCATCCACCACCACTGCCACCGCCACGTCCTCCTCCTTCACCTCTCCATGAGCCTCTCCTTGATTCCTCTCCACTCATTAGTTTCCTAATGCAAAGACAGAAGCAGCCGCACTTGTGTTAGTTTGTATCACCAGCTACGTTTATTATTTCAGTCAAGTACATCAGATTCATAAGCACTCATGGTGTCCCAGCAGATTAATCTATCACACCATTTGTCTTCGTTATCATTAATATTCTACGGATGCCAAACAGACAGGGCCAAAAATGCTACACCCTATAAAAGGAATATAAAGCATACTGATGATCATACTTATAGCTGTTTCATATTTCCGTTGAGTCATGTAAAAAAAATAATTAAACAGATATGTAGTGTAACTTAATGACAGAATGTTCATTCCCTGGTCTACAATCGGACAGCCTCTCTTTCATACATCACCTTGCAACAACCTTGTCACATAACGTTTCAGACCAAGCCAGTAAATAGGTTGATCTCTGTCAAACGTGCAGGTGTTTTAATGTTATATTGTTATATATTAATGAAAAGCCCACTAAACTAAATTATTCGCCCATTAATATATAAACAGGACAACAATAAAATACTTGGTAAACCTCAAGGAAGAAAAATGGTCGAGAACTTTTATTCATCCCAATGTCGGAACCAGATAAAACTTTCTTACACGTCCGGGTCTGAGCATCAGCAGTCGGGCCGACTTCATCCTGATTCTTGGGATTTTAAAACTCCTGTAGTTTAAGAGAAACCTAAGCTGGGAGCTAGTTCATTTTAGGTCCAAAGTGTAGAAACAAACAGGCACATACTGTTACATTCACTACTGTCACTATGGGCAATATAGGAGCCACCACTTCCTTCAAGATTTTGGACTTTGGGAAGAAGCACCAGATTGGAGCAAACACAGAAACCAACTGCATGAAAATTGCGAAAGTCTCACCCAAAATGTTACATTACTATAAAAATATATACAAAATTTTAAGTGTGTTAAGCAAATATCCACGACTTAAAACTCAATTCTAAAAAGTTTAACTTTAACTGGCAACGTTACTACTACTCATAATTAGACGTCAAAGAACGCAAATGTTTAATTAGATATAGTAATAGCTGATTCCCACTCATCATAACAGGTCTTGTGCTAAATGAAACGTTTCGGTTAGTTTTAACCTCTCTCGAGGTACTTGACTAGGTTAACAGTTTAACGGTGTTTAACTAAATGTTTCATAGAAAAATGTTGTCAAACGCTTGATGAAACAGTGCGAGATACGAACCTCTTGCTTTGATGTTGAAGAATATTTGAAGAACCTCAACAGGAACTACATTAACGAATATAAACATCACGAAGTTTGCTGTTTACACCGGAAAGCCTGTCAAAGTTCCCTCCATTGAGGACAACTTCTTCTTCTGATGTTATGTGCAGCTGAGTGCGCTTATAGGCTGGGTCACTTTCTCTACCGCCATCTACAGGACGCACAATGAATAACAGCCCACACAACTCTTGGAATCTTCTGTGTTTTACGCCAACGTTACAGAACGTCAACCTGTTCTGATTATTGGTTTTAGATTAAGCTTCGCCTGAATTACGATCACACAATGAACTTAAAATAAATCAACAAATAAAAGGAGTATTTGCTTAACCTTGGTGTCTACGGACAGGTTAGGCCTGATATAATTTATTTTCAGCATCCGAACGAATTGTACCTATTCCTATACGTGAGTGATCTACAAATAAAACACACACACACAGACTGATTTCTTAAGATAAGAAAGGCTCTAACATCATTATATTTCAGTAACACCATGAAACCGAATTATCAATAAATTAGAACAGAGACTCTTGGATAACAACTGCATTAAATGTGATAGACTACCACAAAGTGCATGTTAGTAAAACTTTCCTTTTTTAGCAGAACCTATAACTTTAATTAACATTGCTGCTTTTTGGTCATGTTTTTATATAGTTATTTTTTTATTGATGCTTTTATCTGCTTTTACTTTGTAGCACTTTGAGATTTGATCCAAATGTAAAGTGCATTATAAATTAAATGTATTATTATTATTATT